>JAAIXJ010000159.1:201143-260793 GCA_013403705.1 Heliconius hermathena
CTTATACGATATTATTTATTTTAACATAGATTTAGCTTGTTTTTGGAAATTATATTTCCCTTGAAATTTTTCTAAGTGTCGGGACTTAGGTGGATTCGGTACTATGAATTTTTAACTTTTTGAATTTTTTCAAAATCTACTCGGCCGATTTGGACGAGAGAGGTGTCAAACGACAGGGCTCGTAAAGGCCGACACGTAGATGTTAGTATAGTCCGGGTGGGGTATGGGGTTCGGGAATAATCCGCGAAAAACCCAAAATTCGTCAATTCAGAGTGGATTTTTGAGTAAAAGTGCGCTAAAATGGCGCGTGAAAAATCCAGAAAAATTATATACACGTAGGACCGATGCGACCCTACGATTGACACATAAAAAACAGAAATCGAAGACAAAAATTTTTTATCAAAATGTATGAAAATTTTTACAAGTACAAAAAATCGAAAATTTTGAAAAATATGAAATTTATATACACAAAACACTTATATAACGATAGATTATTAACAATTAGACTTAACTTATACGATATTATTTATTTTAACATAGATTTAGCTTGTTTTTGGAAATTATATTTGCCTTGGTTAGGTTAGGTTAGGTTAGGTTAGCTTGGTTTTAAAATATTTTATTGAGTAGGTCAACAAAGATATATATATATATATATATATATATATATATATATATATATATATATATATATATGCCTGTTTTTCAGGCTCTTCTTCTTGTATCCCACATATGGCAGAGTAGACAAAGGGAACTTAGTGACAAGACACTCTGTTCTTAGCTTTCTGACCGAAATTATGTGTCAATTGATGAGTCTCAACACCGCGTTGCACCGATTTAACTATTACATTTATTTTAAATATACTGCGTGCTATTTATCTAACAAAGAAATGAAATTATTTACATTATAAAGTTTCTCTAAAAGAATGAAAGAAAGATGAATGCTGTGGAGATGAGATCTCTTCGTAGGATATGCGGAGTCAGCTTAGCTGATCGAATCCGCAATGAAGAGGCACACAGAAGAACGTGCTCAGCTGGTTTGGGCACGTCGAACGAATGAGTGATGAAAGAATGGCAAAAAAGATTTATGATGGAAAAGTGAGCGGTAAGAGAGGTAGGGGGAGACATCGGTTGACCTTCGAAAACACAGAATCAAAGATACTGGAGAAAGGTCACGTAAAAAGCATGAGGACCCCCCGGAGGGCATGTATGAAGAGGTGGATGATAGTGGACGAGGCGAAAGAGGTATGTACAGACCGCAGCGTTTGGCGCTCCGTTCTCTCTGTCTACCCCGCTAGGAATAAAGCATGAAGTTAGTTTAGTTTAGTTTAGTTTAGTTTATAAAGCCAAGTCTCTCAAGTTGAGATCAAAAATACTATCTCGTATAATCACATGTTTCAATATTTTTTTATATTTTTATGACTTTTTTAATTATGACAGGTTATTGTTTACTTTTCACGTGGTTTTTAAGCCATCATCATCGTCATCATAAATATATAAGAAAAGTAAAAATAAAAAAAACCCGTTTTGCCCTAGGCTTAGAGTAAAAAATATATATTTTTAAAAATGATAAAAAAATTATATTATGAAAAGAAGGGTGCAGATTTCTTGTCTATAGACAATAGAAATGATTTTTATAGTTAAAATCTGATATCTCTATAGAGATATCAGATTTTAACTAAAAATCATCATCATCACCATCGTCTACAACAAACAATAACAGTCTCTGCTGGGAAGCATTCCCCAAAAGATCGCTATTAAACTCAATTTTCGACTCTTTTTGCATCAAGCTGTTGCGAACTACTTTACTTTATTTTTCTATACTCTATATTATTTTCTATACTCTACATTATTTTTATTCGTTTGCTACTAGAACTATATAATATCTTTAAAATTTGATATTTTTTAAAGAAACCACAATTAAGTTTACTTTCTGTTTTTTTTTTAGATTCATGTTGTTAGGATACAAAAGCAGGTGGGGTTATGGCAGGGTAAACTAAGGGAATCTACTGTTAAAATATAAACTCCATCCTCCGCTTTTTAAAACATGTACGTGCGTGTTGAATTTCGGAACCCCATGCAACTTGCAGAACGAGTGAAATGAAAATAATTAATTGCCTCAAGTGGAAATCGAGCCCACAACCGTCGCGTTTACACACAGACGATGTGCGGCGGCTTCATCGCCTTCTATAAAACAAAAATATCTATAAATATTATAAAATAATAAATCTTAGCGACTGAACCTTTTGGCAGTAAAAGCTCCATCGTAATACACAAAAAATATATATTGTTTAGATAGAAGTTGATGTATAACACTCCAGGGCATACAACAAGAGTAATATTTTGTCGATAAAATATTTTTGTTTCTTATTGAAATATCGTAAATAAAGAGATCGAATGAAATAATCCTATTCTTAAGTTTTTTGTGTTTAAATGTGGGTTCGAATCAAGTTTGTAGAAAAGTTTTTATGGAAAGTTTTGATGTTGGAGAATTCAGTATCTTGATACTAAGTCTATAAATTGAAAGTAACAGTACGAGGTGGGAACATCATTTAAGCGTGATTGTGATCTTAAAAATATAAATAAATCAACAAAACAAACCGCGGCGTTGTATTTTAAAAATGGGCACTAAAAATGGGGTAAAATGGGCACAAGCTGATAGCGGATTATATTAACACTAGGTTTTCTCTACCTACTCTATACGTAGAACATGTATGACGACAAAACAAAAGTCTTTTAATATTCCAACACACAATTCAAGGTCTCAATAATATTTTCTCGGATTCGTTGTAAAATATTTCTTTTGAGAGGGTATAAACCGACGTTCCCCCACTTTCTGCCGCTGCTGTCGTAATTTGTTTGTAATTTACCGAGATGTTCTTTAAATTTTTACTTAAAACATTTTATCATTCAAAATAATTAATGCTTTTTTATTTCTGCATTTCATTTGAATGTTGTAGGAGGGGATGAATTTGGGAAAATTCTTAAGGATAATGGTTAAATTTCATTGCCTGTTAGACATTAGCACATATTGTATATAAATTTAATTCTTTTAAAAAAAGGGAAATATATTGATATATTGAGGCCAGTCGTGGCGCAGGGGCACAGAGTGTGGCTGTAGGTAGGTGTGACTGTAGGTTCGATCTCCACTTGAGGAGATAAAATATTTACTTACATTTATATTTTCATTTCTTCGCTCTGGTGTCGAGGCAAAGTGCGGCGTTGAGTTCCGCCATTCAACACGCAATGCCTCCAGAGCTCGGTGGATAGTGGGGAACGGTGTGTCTTAACAATAGGTTCCCTCTGCCTACCCTACTGTGTGCGGGATACAGCGTGAAGCTGATTTTTTTAGATTGATATAACACTTTGTTTTCTGTGTGTGCGAGAATTTTTTTTTATTCACACACCATACAGTGGGGTAGACAGAGAGCCAAATTTTTGAGACAAAGCGTTTAGAGTGGAACTCTATACCAAACTTTCTCTTTGTCTTATTATTAGAGCGATCAATAGAAAATAATTTATAACTCAGAAATGGAAATCGAACCGACTAACGTCGAGCTTACAGGCGGTCACTTTATTATTGTGCCATATCGGTAGTGTATAATTTATATAAGTTATTTAATAAATTATTTGTATATATTATATGTATATGTTTTACTTAAAAATAACATTTTCAAATTTTAGGCTTGAGTTATTTAGGTTAGGTTAACCGGGATTGGAACCCATAATATTAAAACCATTTGGCCTGCAGTTACTTAAAATGTTTGACAAAAGTATTATTAAAATCTCTGTATAAAATGTATTGAATTTTAAAATTTAAGCTGTCTATTACCTTGTGTAAAGACATACTGTTCCCTACTTCTCTTAAAATTTTCGATGACATGCTGAGTGACGGAACTGTACGCCACTCTTTGTCTTGTTATCAGAGCGAGCAAATGAAAAAATATATAATTAATTCGAGTGGGAATTGAATCCACAATCGTTGCTTTTACAATCACAAGCTGTGCTACTGCAACACTATGGTCTCAAAAGCTATTATAAGTTAAAATTCAGGCTACAATTTAGTGAAATTGCACCTTTTATCGTAAAGTGGCTAATTGTCCGCCCCCATACATCAAGTCCAGATATCATATGTAACACTCGAGGTGAGTTTCCATACTTCACCCGTTTTTCACCCATATTTGGATTTTTTCTGAATTTTTTTTACCACTCATCGAAGAAACACATAAATTTCCAAAAGAACCATTTGTTACTGGCATAAAAGATTAATGAATCGTTTTTGAGTCGCTTTAAAAAATTATATTCAATCGAGATATCCTTTTAGGTTTGAAGAGGTTGGATATTGGATAATATTTCATATAACATATATATGATATATTACGACACCTTCATGGTGCAGTGGGTTAGTGGATAGGATGTGGTGATAATAGGTTTGATAGATGCTCGAGGAATAATTATGTTTATTACTAGTTGCTCTGTATCTTTGTTTACTTTATGATTGCCTTTGCCATGTCACTAACCACCCTATTTGCATATAGGGAGTTTTAAAAAAATATAGAGACCAGTCTTGGCACAGGGATACAAGTGTCTGATAGTAAACGGGACTGGTGGTGAGCTCGATCGTACGCAAGGAAATGAAATATCCATTTAAATTTATGTTTTCATTTCTTCGTTCTGGTGACGAGGCAAAGCGCTGGGTTTAGTTCCGCCAATCCACACGCAATGCCTCCCAAATTTCATCGGATAATGAGGAACGGAGTACCTTAACACTGGTTTCCCTCTGCCTACACTGCTGTGTGCGGGGTACAGCGTGAAGTAATATTATTATTTAAGAAAATATGCTGATTATGAATTATGCAATTATATTTTTTATAATGTCATATAAATTTTCTTAAATTAATATGTTTAATACTTAAGTAGCTGTATATTTATAGACACCAAAATCAAAGAATTCTACAATTTTATTATGTTTATAGATTTTGAAATCTGCTCTTGGGGTCTTCTAAGATTTAGCACTGTATATAAAGGAAAACGGAATGTTTTAATACTAGGGTGTCTACGCCTCCTCCTACAATAATATGTGCGGAAACATTGTATGTACATAATATGTACGTAAAAAAACTGTTAAGGTTTTAAGAAACTACAGGACTTCAAATGAAATTTTGATATGCAGGTAGGTTAGAGAGTTTACGGAATCATTAAGAGATGATTTCTTTTTTTCAGAAGCAGAAAAAAAACAACAGGGTCTTAATGCCCAAAGTAACGGGTTACTACCTATGTTATAAAAACATACTACTAAAAGCATATTACAAAAATATTTTTATACAATTTCCACATAAATTCGTATTTAATATATGAATACAATAATAACTTAGCAAAAAAAACGTTCGTCTAAAAATATATATTTACAATATATCAAAAGAAAACGAAATTCCATACATTTATCGAATTCAATCAGACAGAAAACTTAATCGCTATATTTCATAGCACACGAGTGTACTTGAAACACGCTTTGTATCGAGAAAGCCGGTCAGGGCGTAATATTTCGATTAAACTCTATCCCGTGGGAACATTTGTACGGGATAGTGGGATTGGAAGCTTAAACGGCACTATTGTGGGGGTATTTCCGGTAACTTTACACAGCTTTTAGGGATGTGAAACAATTTTGTAACGTTTGTTTGAAATGTGTACTAGACTTTAAAGTTTATTTTTTTCTGAATTCGTTTGTAAAATTGTGAATGTGTATACAAGATAGTTCTTTTATTACATCTATAATATTTGAGAAATTGTTTCTATATGTGTTATAGAAAAATATGATTGTATGAATAGCAAATGTACATTTTTTTTTATTAATATTCATTTAACCGATTAACTGGTACCACCATTTTAATCTGTCTGTTAAAATATAGTAATGAAAGTCAAACCACATTATCGTTAAAATGTTTTTTGTTCAATTACTTTAACATTTCTCACTACACTCGATGGACACGGGCATAGACACCGAGCAAACCTCCTCATTTATATTATACACAAAAATATTAAAAAATCAGCTTCAAAATATGTTTTCATTTCGAACCACCCGCTAATCTTAGAAACTAATCCTAAAGATTCTGGGAATTCAGCCAAAAATACTTTATAATATGAAATATACAAAAACTATTTAAAAAATCATAATCAGCTTCATGCTGTACACACAGCAGGGTAGGCAGAGGGAACCTAGTGTTAAGACACTCCGTTCCCCACTTTCTGCCGAATTCTGGAGGCATTGCGTATTGAGTGGCAGAACTCAACGCGGCGCTTAACCCCGACACCAGAGCGAAGAAATGGAAATATAAATTTAAGTAAATATTCATCTCGTCGAGTGGGAATCGAACCCACAACCAGTCGGTTTTACAGTCACACTTCGTGTCGTTGCCTCACGAAAATATTCCAATGCTACTATATTCACTTCTTAAATTTTGACTAAAGTTAAATAACGCTTATTATTTATTTATTTTAATTTAATAACTTTATTTACAATAAACACTCGACAACTCAACATACAAACATTTTTATGTGTTATGTATTATCAAAGATATTTGTTTAATAATATAAAATTAAGTGAATATATGAGACCATCGTAGCGCAGCGGCACAATGTACCGACTACAAACGCGATGGTTGTGGGTTCGATTGAGTTCCGCCACTAAACACGAAATTCCTCGAAAATTGGGCGTAAGCTCGGGAACGGACTGCCTTAACACTAGGTTCCCTCTACCTAAATAACTATAACCGGGATACATAAATATTTGAATATATACATTTCATGTTTTTCAGTTTTTCAATTTCAATGTTCCTTGGTTACTACAAGCGTTATTACGAGTACAGTGAAACACGTGTACGTGACGTAAACGGACTTGTATGTATGGAACGTGACAGTGGCACTGCTGCATACAGGAGACTAAACGTGAGAAATAAGCACTGATATGCGAGAAAAAGGGTTGAGCTACTTTTTTAAACGACTTCATTTTTTAAAAACCAGAATTTATATTGATTAACTAAAAAAAAAAATTAGCTTCACGCTGTATCCCGCACACAGCAGGGTAGGCAGAGGGAACCTAGTGTTAAGACACTCCGTTCCCCACTTTTTGCCGAATTCTGGAGGCATTGCGTGTTGAGTGGCAGAACTCAACGTCGCGCTTAACCTCGACACCAGAGCGAAGAAATGGAAATATAAATTTAAGTAAATATTTCATCTCCTCGAGTGGGGATCGAACCCACAAACAGTCGGTTTTGCAGTCACACCTCGTGCCGCTGCGCCACGATCGGCCTCTAACTATATATATTTTTTATGTTTATCCGTCGATGTCTCTGTTACTTGTAAACCGATTTTATTTTTTTTATTTAAAATAACGCATTTTCCCGTTCGTTTTATTATCTTTGAAAACACAGTATCAAAGATACTGGAGGAAGGTCACGTAAAAAGCACGAGGACCCCCCGGAGGACAGGTATGAAGAGGTTGATGACAGTGGACGAGGCGAAAGAGGTATGTAGAGACCGTAGCGTTTGGCACTCCGTTCTCTCTGACTACTGTGAAGCTAGTTTAATTTTTAGTTTTTTAGTTTCATTACCACCAAATCAGGATTTGATAATGATATTTTGTAGAAATCGAAAGACATTTTTACTTTTGTGTTTGTTTAACCTTTGTGTTTTTTTTTGTATATTTTAATTATAACCGACTTCAAAACTAAATTTATACGCATAACTTTATAACCCAAACCCCAGGGCTCCCAGACCTACGTCATTTTAACCAGCCAGTACATATACGGTCTTAACTACATATTAGACTATTCACTCTCAAAATTTCAGCTTTGCTAAAATGACGTAGGTTTGGGGGCCCTGGGATCCAGTCTATTAAATAATAAAGAATATTTAAAAATATTAAGTGAAATTATTGGTACTTTACTGGAACTTTTAAAACAACGTATTTTAAATAGTTAATTGTTTTAAGTGTCAATTCACATAATATTCAAAATTCTTTCAAGAAATTCCAACAATCTATGATCTCCCTACAGAGATGCTAACAACATAAATAAGTTGCAACAAGCGTATAAAAATTTCGACGCAGCTTGGCGAGAACGCATGGCTTAGTGGTCAGAGCGCCTGGTCGGTTTCCAGTTCGAGTCCCGCTGCGTTCAAATTTTTATACGTTTTCTAAATAAGTATTCTATGATTTAGTTTTTGTTTAAGTTTCTTCTTAGTTCATATAAGTATAATTTTGAACTCGGTTTTATATTTTTTATTATTATTTATCTGTACATTATCCTCATTATGCTTATTAAAATACAAATTAGAAATTATCGATAGCAGCGTTATATTTATTTATGTCGTCAGGCTATTCGAATACCGGATAACAAAGATCTAAATTTAAAAAAAAATACCATTTTTAAAATCTTAAACTACCACTACCAGTGACATGACTCGGCCGTGATAGAACTAGGTCATGCGATAAATTAAGGAGAGCAGCCAAGGTACAAGTGAAGGGGCAGATGTTCAAGAAACATATACGATACTTATTTAGAAAATGTATGAAAATTTTAACGTAGCGGGACTCGAACCCGCGCCTCCTGGAAACCGACCAGGCGCTCTGACCACTAAGCCATACGTTCTCATCGAGCTACGTCGAAATTTTTATACGCTTTTTACAACTTATTTGTGATGTTAGCATATACGATGATCGATTATTGGTTTTTATTGATTATGGATTATTGATTATCTATTACGAATTATTAATTACGAGTTCCAGTTTCTGCATTACTGATTGCTTTGATTATAGATTTTGGACTTAGGATTAAGGATAAGGACTAAAGAGTAAGGGTTCAGTAGTGGGGACTAAGGAATAATGATTATGGGTCAAAGATTAAGAATTAAATACGTACTGTAATGGTACAGCAACATTCCATCACGAGTAGGGTTTACATATAACCCCATATGTTTTACGTATAAATTGAGTATTTTAATAAATATATCAAATATTGATTTGATTATTAGTTATGTAGATCACGAGAAAATGCGTATAAAAAGAAAGTAAGGTAATTTGATAAGAAAAGGCCTAGTAGTAATTTCCAATAGTCCTGCAGCGTTAATATTTTTTACACGTTTTCTAAAATATGTTTTGGGATAATTTAAATTTATTACCATTTTCATATCGGAAGGTACTCTATTGAGCATTGCTATAGATGCTTTGCCTTTCGCCCAATTTTAGAGACATTGACGAGACCTGCAGGCGAAAATCAACGCCAAACTTCGGCAAATGGAAACAGTTCATTCCCCGGTGCCAGAATCTAAATCCAATAAATAACATATTTTATCTTGAAAAAAAAAAATATAAAAATAAAAACCCCGACTGCTTAAAACTACAAAGAAAATAAACAAGCCCAATAGTTTATAAGGATTAACAGTCGGGACCTATAAGTAATTCTTCAATCAATTAAATCTTTAGAGGCCAGTCGTGGCGCAGCGGCACGAGGTGTGACTGCAAAACCGACTGGTTGTGGGTTCGATCCCCACTCGAGGAGATGAAATATTTACTTAAATTTATATTTCCATTTCTTCGCTCTGGTGTCGAGGTTAAGCGCGACGTTGAGTTCTGCCACTCAACACGCAATGCCTCCAGAATTCGGCAGAAAGTGGGGAACGGAGTGTCTTAACACTAGGTTCCCTCTGCCTACCCTCCTGTGTGCGGGATACAGCGTGAAGCTAATTTAATTTTAATTTTTTTAATTAAATCTTTACCAGGAACCCCGCACAATTTAAAGAGGACCCGACTGTTAATCCATTTTTTTTATTGTTCACTTTTTTGTTAGGATTCAATATGGTAATGATAATCATGATATACTTATTTTAAATCCTCGTATTGAACTCTTGAATTTGATACCCATATTGTGGTATTCGAAACGATTTTTTTGTGGCGAAATGGCGTCTCACAGCCGCCATGATTGTTTTTTTTAATGTCACCTATCTAAGAGCAAATCCGTTCAGCAGTTCTTGAGATAATAAAGAATATTACAAACATACATACATACATACATACATACATACATAAAATATACGCGCGAAAAACGTAACCCTTCCTTAGCAGTCGGGAAAAATATGAATAATGGTAAAATATGTTATCAAATAATATTATAATATATTCTAGGATTATTCATATTTTTTTAGCAAAATTCTTATAATCATGAATACCTGACTAAAACGGATTAAATAAATATATATGACATTCCAATATATAAATTGTTAGTAACAGATTTATATCTGTTGACCAAAAATGCTAATTTCTCGCGTAAATTAGCCTTAGCGTTCACACGCTTGCCATTATATATGCGGGTCGTATCGTAACGTAAATACGTACATATAAATACAATATCGATTTACCTTTACACATATGTATGTCAATAGAATACGATTATTATTTTGATATATAGGAATTGTAAGTAGGTGACTAAAAATCTCTGCTTTAGTCAATTAATAAAACAAGAATTCATTCATTTCCTTGAACAGGATGGTACCCACAACCAGTCGTATTTACAGTATACATTATGCCCCTGTGCCATGACTGGCTTTGATAAAACAAAATAATATTTTTTTTAATCACGCTGTATCCCGCACATAGCAGAATAGGCAGAGGGAACATAGTGTAAGACACTTCGTTTCAGAATTCGGCAGAAAGTGTCTGCCGAATTCTGGAGGCATTGCGTGTTAAGCGGCAGAACTCAACGCCACGCTTTGCCTCGATACCAGAGCGAAGAAATGGAAATATAATTTAAGTAAATTATTCATCTCTTCGAGGGGGGATCGAACCCACAACAAGTCGGTTTTACAGTCGCACCTTGTGCCGCTGCGCCACGACTGGCCTCACAAAATAATAATAAAATCCAAAAAAAAAAAAACAATAATAAATACAAACAGAAAATAGAAATTGATCAATGAACTAGTGTTACACGGTCGTCCGTTCCATCCAATATTCAACATAAAAGACAAACGCAATTCAAACGTATACATACGTTACTAGTTAAATGTAAATTGCTGGCTACATCCAAAGTTACCGCTTACAATAACGTAGCTGAGCATGGAATCCAGCTCAATCCCGGACAAATGGCTCTCGATATAGCATTTTGTGGAAATAATACGAATACACGTAGTAGTTGAGTGGTTCGGAAGAACCTGAGTATATAAGATGATGGTGTGGGTTCGTTTTTTCTCGTATAGGATAGGATACGAATGAAAATAATTAATTCCTGGAGTACGGATCAATGTCATAATCGTTTTTATTATTTCAAACGCTGTGCTACTGCGCCATGATTTAAAATATTTTTATTATTTTGATCTAGTCAATATGATAATGTCCATCAAATGTATGAAAATTAGTGTTTCAGAACAAATTATTCACAAGAAAAACTTCAAAATCGACCTAGAGCGAGCTGGAATCGCGTATCGATTCGTAATAATTTCATGAAAACGTCTACATTCATGTTCAAAATAAAACATAAATAGTATGTTTTGAATGCCTTCAATTATAATATTTTTTTACTGTGCTCCAAAAAACCATATACCTAGATTTTTTATATTAATTTCATCTTGATACCTGTTAGTAAAATCTTGAAAAAAAACGATTTTAGCAAACGTGTAATACATATAGACAGAAGGATAAAGCTAGTTCCATTTAATAGCGTAATAAGCCTCAAAAGTAAATCATATCATATTCCCCATTAATATAGCATAACATAATATGAATATATATACAAAAAATCTGTTTGTCAGTGTGATGTATTAATGGCGCAGGCACATGGCACTTCCGGGATGTGACACCGGAAATAGATGTCACTGTATGTAAACTGTGTTCCTTATAATGTTCATAGTGTCGTAGAGTCGTGTCGCAGTGTCAAGGATGGGAGAGCCATTAGTTACGTGAATATGATATTATGTTAACGTCAAATTTGTGTTTGTTAGTGTCAGTAGAACGTGTTTTTAAAAATATTTGTATGTACATTTGTGTTTTTGTATCTCGTGAACTTTGATTTTATAGTAGTATGATGGGATAGTTTTTAGCCTAATTTTAAGACACTCCTTTCCGAAATGTTTCAGTCACTGTACGTTGAAGTTAAGCTTTGTCTACCTGCGTGGGGAAATAAAAATCATTTTAATATAATCATTATCGGGTAAGGATCGTTTTCCAATCGGACGCTCTGCACTACTGTGTCACAGAATAGTTTCAAAGTACCGTTTTAAATTATATTTCCTTCTTACTACTAACCCATTTGCTGAATATTTAAGATTTTGGTCACTATAGTTGACTATTATTCAGTGGTGTATTCGCTCGCTGAATAAATCCCATGAAAGAATTTATTGAGGTAAGAGATTTATTTTACTCTATTTGTGCAATGTGAGTTAAACAGTTATAATAAAAGTAAAGGAATAGTTACAAATTATTTAACACGTAATACTTTATTAATTTTGAATGTTCAAAGCTCGATACAAAAGCGATTCATGCGAATCATATTTTTATGTAGGTAGTTGATTGATGATTATATATATATATATATATATATATATATATATAGGCAGAGGGAACCTTGAAAGTAGTGTTAAAACATTCCGTTCACCATTAAGACACTTCCGTTTCCCACTTTCCGCCGAATTCTGGAGTTATTGTGTGTTGAGTGGCGGAACTTAACCTCACGCTGGGCCTTATTATATGAGTGTGAAAATGAAAATAATTATTATTTTCCAACATTTTCCTAAGTGGGTGTCGAACCTACAGCCCTCCGTTTACAGTCACCTACTTATGCCCGTGCGCCACGACGGCCTCAAGATGAAGAATATATTACAAATAAACATACAATTTATATATATACATATATATACAACATAATATATTTCATATGCTGTAGGGACACGCGTTGATTGCGACATGGCAGCCGAGAGCCGGCGCTCATATTGTACGGGGACGCTTGTATTGGAGACGTGCTCGCTGTGCTGCTGCAATATATTTATATTTTATGTACAATCATATATTTTTGAATAATTCAAAATTTCTATTATTATAATTTAAATTTTACTTAACCTGTCCTTGGCTTTATTGAAACTATTATTTATAGTATATATATACGGTTGTGGGTTTCGTACTAAGGGGAATGAGGTGTTTTCATTTCCTCGCTATGGTAAAAAGATAAAGTGCGGCGTTGAGTTCAGCACTCGAAAATTATAGTATATTTTAATATATACCTTAACTAGAGATTAAACTGACGATCACAGTATTACTCATCAACTATATTGTAAGGGTTTAATATATAAAAAAAATCCACATGACCTAAGCTCATAACTTTAAGCTTGTTTAATTACAATCATAGCACCTCATATTTCTAAATAGCAATTCACGTTTCCTTTTTCTTTATCAATGGAATCCAACTGAAAAATATTTTGTTTAATTAGAACAAGTAGTTCCAGGTATTGGCGCATCCAACCAAACAAACACAACTTTATAATATTAGTTAAAATAGGTGACAAATAAAGAGCAGACTTCTTAAATAGTGCTGTCTGTAGATACAAATCTATATAATTAAATTAAACGAACCCCATATCTATTTAAATAATTAAACTAGACTAACTAAACAGTTTTACAACACTACATGCTTATTTTATCGTAAATCCTGGTGCCATGAGGTTCATTTTGGCAGCTTACCAAAAGCTCTAAACGCGATATCGCAACATAATTCGAGTTTTATTATCAGTGATAATTTACAATGTATAGATTTTAATTATATTGTTATTTACGTGTTTCCGCGCTAATTGCCGGACCTTTCTGGTTCGTTGGTTTGGTGGGTGAATTATTGTGCTGTAAATGAGGTTTGCGATTCGATTTAAGGTTCAATTAGCAGATAATGAGGTATAATGTGAATTTAAATTCTTTTATTATTGAGCACTACCTCCTATTTTTAAATGATTAAGTATCTTACTTAACCTGTCCTGTGTTATAATTAAAGCTTTTGTTGAAATCATCATGGCGCAGTGAAATAGCATCTGACTGTAAATGAGTGATACCTGTGGGTTCAAACCTGAATCGGAGCTATTTAAATTCAAAATCAAAAAAAAGTGATCGACGTTTTATCACTATCCTAAAATATTTAATAATAAAAAGTAATAAATAATAATAATTGTAATATAATTGCCCATTAAGGACACATCCGTTGTCCACTTCCCGCCGAATTCTGGATGCATTGCGTGTTGAGTGATCTTCGAGAATACAGTGGCGGTGATACTGGTGGAAGGTCACGTAATAAGCATGAGAACAACCATGGAGCAGTTTGGAAGAGATTGATGACAGTGAAATAGGCGATAGAGGTATGCAGATACCGTACCGCTTGGCAGTCCGTTCTTACTGACTACCTCGCTAGGGAAGCTAAATAAATTATGTATAAAAAAAATTAAAAATCTACAAAAAATATGTTTATATTAAAGAAACATATGCATTTCTCATTTCACCACCGAATCCCTAAAGTAAAGCTACGAATTAAAATGCAAATTTCACTGCAACGGTTCATTCGAATAATATTTGTCTTTTCAGCAATAGTAATATATATTTTTATATGGTAACTAGTGGCCGCACGCAGCTTCGCTTGTGTCAACTGTAAAATGAAAAACCTCGTTTATCCTGTTTCTTTGAGAATTTGTATTTATGCACCCCTATACTCCCCAAAATTTAAGCATTTGAGCATATTTAAAATCAAATTATATTACATTACAATAAAATTCTTAAATGAAGTATTTCTGAGTAAATTTTTTTTTACAATTTCATGAAAACGCATGTGTTTTTCATTTAGCATTTTACAAAAAAAGAAGATAAAAATAAATACATAAAAATATAAATATACGCATCTATTATTCAATAGCACACTTTTTTCATATGAAAAAATTGAATTTGATTCGAATGAAAGAATATTTTATTTTAGACAGTCAAAATACTACTACTATTAGTATCAAAAAACTTACGTCAGACCTAGTTAGACCTATACAACTATATACAGACGTATACTCCATATACGGTCAGAGTTTACTAAATTCCATATATAATAAATACATAAAAATATAAATTCTAATAACCGCTACACTGAATAAAGAAAACCAAATATGAAATGCGGGACTTGAATAATAAATAGAGAGACCATTTTATTTCAAATTACCTACATTTAGCTTATTTATTTTGTTTAATAAAGTTTAAACTTAAACAAACTTTTGTACCGTGAAATGGCTATTAAAGCTTTTAAAAGTTCTCTAAATAGCTCATTTAGACGACGCGGTGGTAAACATGTGAATAAATATGGACGTTTATACTGTTGTTATGAATTATCAACTGTTATAGTAACAAGACAGAAGCGCGGCGTTGAGTTCCGCCACTCAATACGCTATGCTTCAAGAATCCGGCGTTAAATAGGGAACACAAGTGTCTTAATAGGAGCTGAGTGTCTTGACATTAGGTTCCCAGGGTCTTTCTGCCCACCCTGTTATGTGCAAATGACTGGCGGATAGCGCACTGACGTGACTACTGGACTTGAAAACTAGAAATGCATATGAGATCCCCTAGACTGCCTGACCTGCCTACATATGTATAGGGGAGTATTAAAAGAGGATTTCCGAAAGATTCTACCGGAATGGAAAACAGCGAGATTTTCTATAATATTTTACGTCTTCATTATATATAACTTTAGTGCACACAAATAAACTACTATTTTAATAAAGTAGAAAAATAAACTGAAAATATATATATATAACTATTCATCGTTAATAAAAATCTATATTTATAAAAGCTCGTGCATGGAAAATATTAATTAATTTGTATAGACAGATAAGGCGGGAACTGTTAGTGGATACATTCAGAGCACTTTGTTAAATGAAACTTGAATAGATCAAAATGGTTTGCGTGTTCCACTTAAATAAGAATATTAATTGCAAATTGTATTTGAGGAAATGTTTGGAAAAATATATTTTTCAGTTCAATATTTACTTCGTGTACGGCAATTCTAGATAGGTAGAGAGACAGCCCAGGGTCTAGACATTGCGTTCTCGACACTCGAGTGGTTGCAGAGACAAATAACCACACTGCTAACACACTTCTTGTCGTCTTTTCCGTTCAACTTCGAGACATTTCACACTGCAAACTTGAAACCCAACGCGACACTATGTCTTACTAAATATATCACATGCAACAGCTATCACATAAACAAGCTAACATTTCTCAAATAAACTAATACTGGCGTAAATCAAATTTACATTAACTAAAGGAAAAAGAAGAACTCACTGTACACCAACAAAAGAATGTGTAACTACAAACAAATTAAACCACCATCAAAGTGAAAGCTTAAGTAAAAACAACAAAAGAGCCTCCGACGCTTTATCTGGAATCCCATAAAAATGTTAAAGTTTCTCACGTATCGGGCCGACAATAAAAACGCTAACGCCGTAAATATATCAGAACGACTCTTTCGCGATCCGAATGAGACGTTACAGGAATAAATGTTGCTTTGATGTGTCTGGTGCGAGCGGTGCGGTGGCCTCGGTGCAGTTTGTTGTTGTTGTTTGAGGTTTGAGATTATATTTGTGAAATGGATTAAAATATATGGTGACACAGCGGCAGTGATGGTTGTGGGTTTGATTCCCATTCGGGGAAATTAATTACTTATGTCTCTGGTAAAGATTAAGTTTTATATGTAATTTCGGCACTCATTATGTAATGTCTCAAATTCGAGTAAGAAGTGGAGAGCCGAATTCTTTGACACAAATTTCTCTTCTCTTAGCCTGCCATTTGCAAAGTACAGCATGAAGCTAAAAAATCCCTACATCTCCATACTGCATCATATTGATGGATATTGGTGTCATTTTTTTTAACTTCCAGCTGTACCCCATATAGCAGGGTAGGCAGAGAGAAAGTAAAATATTATTAGTAGTATTTATAATTAGTTTAATAAATAATAATTCACTCCCCTGAATGGGAATCGAACACCGTGTTACAGTTACACGCTGGTATCCCTGCACCACGACGGTCTCCGATTGGTGTCATACAATACATAATTAAACTTGAAAGATATAGGTAGATACTAAAATACAATTATTTATTCAGTTATTTTCACACAGCTGCGTAAATTAAAAGCAGCTTTAAATATTTGCATCTTCATTCTCCTCGAAGTCGTAAATCTCTTAGCTTTTTGCGGTTAAGATCAAAAGTCGACTTGTTAGAATGCGGTTTAAGCGCGTCACATCTGTCAACAGCACATGCTTTGAAATGCAAAAGGAGAAATTAATCAAGACATGTCTTAATGGCGGTGAGATTGTCTTTGTTGTAGCAAAATGTGTATTAAAATAAAATTTGGGAAGTATTATTGGACGACGTATGTTAGAGTTTTTTATAGGTTAGTGAATCATAAGACGTATCGGCCCTAGATAACTTTCGTCAATTCACGATCAAACAAAAGAGATTGTTACAATTATTGAGGTCGTCGTGGCTCATTGAGACAGCCCATTCCCAATATGAAGGAAAGTGGGGAACGGGAGTGTCTTAATGGGAACGGATTGTCTTTACGCTAGGTTTTTAGGTTCCTTCTGCCTACCCTGCTATTTGCGAAATATAATAATGCAAAATAAAGAATTGAAATAAATATTAATTAAAGTGTTACTTTTTATTTAATACTGTAAATAACATTAAAATAATACTAGTATTAAAATTAAATTTATTGTATGAGGGCGATCGTTGTTCATAACCTATTTAAGTTTATTCTAAGTGTTCAAAGTACCTCAGGACGCAGGTACAGCGGGTTACATCAAAATAATTAACTTTCCTCGATTTATGGATTCACAAAAAATATGTTTACATCTCGAACCACTCACTAATCTTAGAAACTAATCCTAAAGATTAGCGAGTTCAACCAAACACACTTTATAATACTAAGTATATAAAAACAAGGAGGCCAGTCGTGGCGCAGCGGCACGAAGTGTGAGTGTAAAACCGACTGGTTGTGGGTTCGATCCCCACTCTAGGAGATGAAATATTTACTTAAATTTATATTTCCATTTCTTCGCTCTGGTGTCGAGGTTAAGCGCGGCGTTGAGTTCTGCCACTCAACACGCAATGCCTCCAGAATTCGGTAGAAAGGGGGGAACGGATTGTCTTAACACTAAGTTCCCTCTGCCTACTCTACTGTGTGCGGGATACAGCGTGAAGCTGATATTAAAACAATTTAAAGTATCACAAATAACACCAGATGATAGAAAAAACATGCAACAAGGGGTGAAAAATTAATGTACACTTCAAACGCACGAGTCCCATTTAAAATCCATCAATAAGCCCTGTATTATTGTGTACGCACCCTATATACCCTACGTTATACACAGATATTGACAGATGAGATTTTTTCCCTACAGAGATATTAACTGTTTTGATGTTTATAATATTATTGTATAATATTTAGTTTCATATACAGGGGAGGAGATTAATTTAGAGGGAGGGGGGCTATATGGAACCAATCAACACGCAATGTTTAAAAATTTAGTGGTCATTGAGGAACGGAGTGTCTTAGCATCTTAGCACTAGATTTGTCTCCCACTTGCCGTGAAGCTAGAAGGACGGAGACTTAATGCTATAGTTGTAGGTGCGATTAAGCCTCATAAATTCTTTATAAATTCAAGATTCCGGAAAACATTCGAGTGGAAATTGAACCATGCTTTATCTTGTTATTAGAGTAAGAAAATGCAAATAATCCAATCCCCATAAAATGTACATAGGTATATACAACATATATGTATGTGTAGGAGACGTGTAAAGCTAAAAGTGACATGTAAGCGTCCTCTCCGCTTTCCACACCAATCCAAGACATTATGTGTTGTATGGTGGAACCTAACGCCGCGAAATTGCTTTACCATACATCGATTGAACAATATAACGAAAACTAACAACATCTACTGATACTATAGCCCTAATCGGGGGTAAGTGTGAATAGTCGCCGACGTGAATTAATCGTACCTCCTCTCTGACATCAATCACTTAGGTCTTTTCATCTTATTTACTGAGAGTTATTTTTGTCTGTTTTTGAAGGGAGCAAATATTTTTGAAAGATCTGTCGTTACAACGGGTGTCGCGATTTATGAATAGTTTTAGGGATCATTTGTCTGTTTGTTGCGAATGTATCTTGAATTGTGTGAGTGAATGCTGTTTTATATAAAAATAAATAACCGACTTCAAAATAGTTATCAATTTAATTGTGTTTTTTTGTATGTATGTTCATTGTTTATTGATTGCTCAACCAATTATTTGAGTAAATTATAGTATTTCTATTTTTGTATGGTAGTACATGTTTAAGAGATGGTTTCATGTACATTTAGACTTTAGGATTTAGGACTTTTACACAATAAAAAAACTCGAAATAAATATTTACACCCGTTTCTGTTTAGATATGTCCTTATCTTCAGTTAATATTGCTCTCTATTTTAATAAATACAACTGAAAATGTATAAGTAAAGTCACATGCTTTTGCCCCAGCGGCACGAAAATTGTTATCATAGTTATAATACAGTAAATCATCTTACCAAGTGAGTAAATGGAAATATTTAAATATATCAGTGGAAATTGAACCCACGACTATCGTCAGTCTGACACTGCCCCTCTGCCCCACGTTGACCCTAATGGCGTAATAGTAGTTTATTGATATCTGATACGGTTCTACACTAGATAATAATAATTATCTAGGGTAGAACCGTAGAAATGTACGGAAAGCTAGTCATTAACGAGAGCTTTTAGAAAATCGATTGTATTGCACCTATTGCAGTATTCTAAAGTAAAGTTGTATTGTAGAATAATATTGAACGTAGTGTAGTGGGATAGTGTTTGTCTGACAAGCGAAGGTTGTAGGTTCAATCCTCACTCGAATAAATGTTTGTATTTAAGATATTTTTCATTTTGTTTTAACTTGTTGGCGCTCACATTCAAACTTTATACTGCAATGCTACAAGGGCTTCTTAGCTATGAACAAATTAATTTACAAATGTAAATAAATATAACGTAAATATAATAAATTGTGCTCCATTTGAAATACAGATACATCACTTTTAAATTAAAAATAAAACAAAATAAAAAACATACCTATTTATTATTTTCTTAAGTCAGAAAAGCAGTATTAAAATCATTTGAATGTCAAAAGTGAAATTAAATTACTACTTATTCGTAAACTTAAAATTCTGCGTGAAATATGTAAATGAAAGCTTCTTTCAGTCTCAACTTTAAAATATCCATTACTTTAAGTGAATAAAGAATATAGAATGTCCTCCACCTTGATACTGAACTCTCTTAGGTGTAGATACGCTAGAAATAAAAAATAGAATTTGATCTCCATACAAAGGACTCCTACAAAATCTAATTATTAAAATGTTGCTTTTAATTAATTATCTGAGGCCAGTCGTGGCGCAGGGGCACAAAGTGTGACTGTAAAATCGACTGGTTGTGGGTTCGATCCCCACTCGAGGAAATGAAATATTTATTTACATTTATATTTTCATTTCTTCAGTCTGGTGTCGAGGTAAAGCGCGGCGTTGAGTTCTGCCACTTAAAGGCGGAAAGCTGGGAACAAACAACAAGTACAGGTAAAACAATTTCTTGTAATTTGTAACATATTTCGATTTAACTCTCCGAATAACAGTTCCAGAACACTAGACCGCGGTTAAAGTTTAAAATACTTTAAATCTTTAGCTAAAGCCAGTCAGAGTAAGAGATACGTTGGAAATCTCTGTGAATTTAAGGAAAGTGCCACAAGAATGCTTGTAAATAAGTAATTTGGATGTATGGAGACGTCGCTTTGACTGGACAGCTTGTTACATTAGTTTCAATGTTAGAACTATAATAATATAAAAATTCTTTTATTCTTGTCTGACGAATATAATATTTAGACACAGTGTAGCATGCGTATCTACAATATGTTATTTTTTTTAGCTTCACGCTAAATCCTGTACATAACAGGGTAGGCAGAGGGAACCTGGGAACCTAGTGTTAAGATTCCGTTCTTATTCAAACAGTTCCGCTTTCCACTTTCCGCGGAATTCTGGAGGAATTGCGGATTGAATGGCGGAAATCAACGCCGCGCTTTGTCTTGTTACTGGAGCGAGAAAATGATAATTATAAATATTTCATTTTCTGCAGTGGGAATTGAACAACAACCATAGCTCGCCTGTGCACCCGCCCACGACTGGCCTCAGCACACTGGCCTACAGTATCTTTCTAAATAATAAAATTCTTTGGTTAGTAATGAGATAGGAGGCGTTAATACTCCATATATCTAGTAGAAGCAGAAAACGAGAGGAGCAAAAACTAATTTAGTTTCAGCTGAATAATTGAGTGCAGCTACGAAAAATTATATTGCAACTACAACGTAATACGTAGGTATTTACTTCGATAGACTAGCCTTTGTATTTTATGAACAAAATCTTTAACTATTGGGACATCGTTTTGTGACTGTAAACGAGGTGATCGTGGGTTCGATATCAAAGTTGTAAAGGCGGTGTGTCTAAATCTAGGTTGCCTTTGCTTACTTTTTTTTTGCTAGATACAGTGTGAAACTAAAAAATATATTAAATTTTTGTTTTCGATTTTCATAATAAAAAGCTAGAAAAACTATATATTTTAGTATTATTCATTTTTGGGAACCCGACGTTTAAAAAAACTTTGCGGTACACTTGACCTCGGACTACTGTAAGGTGTTCGAATATCAAGTTTCTATACGTTCTATATGTACGCGATTAATTCGATTTTTCATTTAAAATATACAAGAAAATAGCTATTTATGACTTGTATTTGAAGGGAATATATTATGTTTGTTTTGTGTTTCAATTGAATTTTTCTTTTAAATCCAAATTTTTATCACCCAAAATAATATTGCTAATATTGTTTAAGGTTTTTTTTTAAATAAAATGATTATATTATGTATCCAGTCATTATTTACCCAAATGGGTATTAAACCCACAACCACCGCTCTACAACATACTAAATATTTGTACTGAACAAAATAATAAATAACTATTCCACTATTTCAGAGCAAATAAGAATAAATTCGTCTCATATGCAATTTACTATTTAAATAACATATTCTTCCATAAAATTTAAATTTACTACCATCACGAACAGTCCATTATTGTAAAATACGCGTACAGTGTATATTACAGTAGTGCAAACTGACTATAACCGCAACAGTTGTGAGTTCGATTCTTCCTCCGGGGAAACCCGCTTCGGTAAGATAACCTGGCCAAATTGAATTCTGTCTCTCAACACGCAATGTCTGAAAAGCTGCTTTATGTCGGGATACAGCGTGAAGCTGAAAAAAATATATTATATTAAAAACACAAAACTTTAACTACTTTCCTGCAAAATTGGTTAAAACCTATTATCTCCTTACGCCGCATCCTTAACAAGTTTATCTGAGTGCACTCCAGTATATTGCAATCTTTACACTGTTCGATTGGATTCCCTATATAATATGTATCGCCCGCTGTAACGTTCTAATAACTATACTACCTCGTTCTATCTTTTTTAAAATTACTTATATTTTATGAATATTGTGTATTTGCTGTACTTTTATAAGAGGCTATATAATTTTTTTGTAAAGCCCATGCTGTATCCCGCTATATACTGCAGGGTAAGTACTGGGAACCTAGTTTTAGGACGCTCTGTTCACCATTTTCCGCTAGATTTTTGAGATATTACGTGTTGAGTAGCTGTACTCAAGGTCGCACTATCTTAAAGATACTTTAACGATACTACGGTTCTATTTTCGCAAAAAGCTATAATATATAGTTTTTTTAACAGCTTTACGTTTTTTACATAACATGGAAGATAGAGAAACTCCGTTCTTCACTTTCCTGCAGAGGCCTAACATCTGGCTGTTATTGCAACGGTTGGAGGTTCCTTTATTAATTGGGAGAATGAGTTACTTTAATTTCTTCAGTGGGGAACAGAAAATCTCAACACTAGGTTTTATCTGCATATTCTGCTATATGACGTATAGCTTAAAACTAATACCAAAAATGGCATATTATCAGTAAATACAAGGTACTTTCAGTGTTGTTTCCGCGTAGCAGGGTAGGCAGAGCAAACCTATTGTTTAGACACCAGAATAAGGAAAAGAAAATAAATGACATATGATCCCCCAGTGGGAATCGAACCTACAATTATTACGTTAATTGTAAGTCAGGCGCTGTACTATGTATAAAATTAATATAAAAAAATTATAATTTCCTCCACAAAGATAGCGAAACCGCGACGCGTGTAAGCCAATAATAGAAAATTTAATATTGACTTAATAAATAAAACACGTTCAGTTCAGACTTCAAGGAAAGATACTCCAATTGTTATTGACGAAGGACAATGGGACCTCTTATATTTGTAAATAAGCTTTCTATCTAAGTAACTTTATTTTTTATTTTTCTGGAGAAACCTTTAAACTTGTTATATGGCTCTATCGAATAGATATTCGATAGAGCCAGAGTAAGTTAGTTTCATTTCCCTGCCCTGATAGACAAAATGCGGCGTTGATTTTCACTCGAACAATACGGAGAACGGTAGGTCTTGACACTCTGACTTAAATGTCTTTTCTGTTAAGGACAATTCACGGTTGTTGTAGATTCAAATCTTATGTCAATTGTAGTTTGTATTTTTTTTTCTCGACTTGCTTTTATTGAATTATAAAATTCTATATATGTTTTGTTAACGTCCCCTTTTGTTGTCACGTTTTTATTTTGTGCCAAAATGAAGATGAAATAATAATAATGAGGCCAGTCGTAGGTTCGATTAGTTGTGGGTTCGACCCCCACTAGAGGAAATTAAATATTTTCATATCTTCGCTCTGGCAATAAGTACCGCCGGGAAGTTCAGCGGGAAGTGGGGAACGAAGTGTTTTAACAGAAGGTTCCCTCTGCCCACACTGCGGAATACAGCGTGAAGCTGATTAAAAAAAAATCATTCCCCAAGTAAAAATCGAACCCACAACTCACGCGCTAACTAGTAAATTTTTCCTTTCTATTTTTAAATTCTCATTCTCTACATGCTGTATTTCATTTTTTAAACAACTTATTACAATAAAGATTTTATTAACAATTTATTACATTTTAACAGTGAGCTTCCTTGAAGGAGAAATTTGAAAAATTTTTAAGTACTTTCAAATATAAACTATAAACTATTATATTTCTCCGAGTGAACTTTCGCTTGGTAATTTAGAATATTTCCATTATAACATAAACGCTGTTAAGGCACAGTTGAGAAGTCTTTCACTGCATGTGGTTAGTGTAGGTTCGATCCCATTTGGAGCAATAATATTTTTTTTTCTATATTGACAATTTTTCGGTATGGCAAGTTGAAAGATCGCGTTAAATTCGACGAATCAACATACTATGTACAATAATCGAAAGGATAATTACAAAATGAGTGTCTTGACATTATTTTTTACTACGTGCTTCATTATGGGAGAAGTCTGAAGGAGAGAAATATTTATGTTTAAAAACGTACAGTCTAATTTTCAATTATGTTCAAAGTTATTCTAACAAGTCAGCCCTCGAGTCGGAGGCGCGCGGCGTTCTCGGACTACAGTATTTACATAAATTATACATACTTATACTTTAACATAGGAAATTACTCGACGATACTTCCTGTGATTGGATACTTGTAGTACCTACTTGTAGCTGGAAGTTAGAAAATATTAATACTTTGCAATTGATTAAATGGGGTGCTCAGAAACGACAATAATCATTAATTGCTTTTAAGTCGCTTATGAAGAAGAATTAAAGAAAGATGAATGCCGTGAAGATGCGATTTCTTCGTAGGATATGCGATTGGATATCTCTTCGTTGGGTATCTCATCGTTGTGGATTCGATCAGCTTAGCTGACTCGAATCCACAACGATTAGATACCCATAATGGCAGGTACTAGCGAGGATGTCACGGTGAGAATGAAGAAGAATGTGCTCAGCTGGTTTGGGCACGTCGAACGAATGAGTGATGAAAGAATGGCAAAAAACATTTATAATTGAAAAGTGAGTGGTAAGCGAGATAGGGTGAGACCTTTGAAAACACAGTATCAAAGACACTGGAGGAAGGTCACGTAAAAAGCATGAGGATCCCCCTGAGGGCATGTATAAAGAGGTTGGTGACAGTGGAAGAGGTAGAAGTAGGATGTAGAGATCGTAGTGTTTGGCGCTCCACTCTCTGTGACTACCATGCTGTGGATACAGCGTGAAGCTAGTTTAGTTAATTTTAGTTTTTAAGTCGCTTGTGCGATTTTATCATTTTCATCAGTTTTAGATTCTGTAATTTTTCTAAAAATTTTGTGTAAATACATACCACTTTTAGCAGGGAAGGGAAAGGAAACCTTCCCCGTCCCCTACTTTCTATATAATTAATTTCACCGGGTGGGAATCGCCACAACAGTCACGTTGACAGTTCAGGCGCTGCGCTGCGCTGTGCCACTTCACTACGACGCGACGGCTAATAACATACGTCTATTAACGTATGTCTTATATTTTTTTTATATAACAATCCAATATCTTTAGTGTAACTTTTTTTCTATTCTATGAATATTCTCATTTAAAAATATTTTTATCGTATTTTAGTCCTTTAAACGTACTTGATCCGTACTTAAATCCTTCTATCTAATTTACCTATAAGTTACATTTTCAAAGGCGCACTGTGACAGTATTAAATGATCATTCGTAACCGCCAATAACGTGAGGTCGTTGGAAACGTAACCTTTACCATTTCTCCTCCAAATACTAGAAACATTTCATTTCAATGGAATACATGGATTGTTTCAATATTCACGTGGTTTCATAAGAACGTTTTTTTTAAATTTAGCTTGACACTGCATCTCGTTTATAGAAATTTATAGCAGAGGAATCCTAGTTTTAAGATACTCCATTCCCTAATTTCTGCCTGATTTTCGATATATTTTGACTTCTTATTCGAGTGAGAAGAAGAAAATAATTCATTATCCGAGTGGAAATCGAACTATCAACCGTTCCGTTTACAGTCAGGTGCTGCGCTATTTCTGCAACTCAGCTGAAGCCGAAACAAGTTGAAATTTATTTCCTTTATCTGTAGATTTTTTACAAAAATATTATAATAGTGATATATTTAATATATAAAATCATAATCGAAATTGACAAATTTGTAACTACATATAATTATATTATATTATAATAGCCAAGTAATAAAATACAATTTCGCACAAGACCCACTATACTTGGAAACCATTGAACCGAAAACTATTTAAACAGTTTAAATTAATTAAAAAAACTAATTTTTAATTAAAATTCTTTAAAAAAAAAGCTCATTACCTCTCGCTCCGTGAGCAACAAGAACCACGTAAAGTATGTCCGTTGATACAGATTAAATCTATTTACTCATTCGATAAGCGTTTCGCTCTCACGTAACAAAACCAAACCGTGGAGCCCCTTGTTTGTAGAGTCACAAGTGCGTTATAATGAAAATATTCAGTCGAGGTTGAAATTCTGACGAAATATAATATTATTTTGTTATTTATTTGCAAAAAACCCTTTTGGTCGGTGTTTGTGTTTATGATTTACTTGACGCAAAGCTACTTTGAGTGTCAAATGTACATATGAAGGTTTTGAATTCTACTAAAACTTACGGTGAAAATTTACGGTAAGTAAAAGGCCAATAAAATATGATATTAAAAAAATAATTAACTATAATTTAACTATTTTTAGAACTATTGATTTTTTAAGGTATATAACGATAATGACTATTGGTGTGACGCAGTTATGTCGACATTACCTGGGCTGGATTTCTTGTCTAAGACTAAGACGTGTTTTACTTGCATAATGATTAATTATCCTTAGAATGGTAACAAGGCAAAGCTTTATTTTAAACATTTTTAAAGTGTTTATCCTTCCTGTATTTGCTTAGAAATTTGTAAAAATCTTCCTAACAAGCGTATAAAATTTTCGACGTAGCTTGATGAGAACGTATGGCTTAGTGGTCAGAGCACCTGGTCGGTTTCCAGGAGGCGCGGGTTCGAGTCTCGCTACGTTCAAATTTTTATACGTTTTCTAAATAAGACAAAGCTAGACATAGAGTTTTAACTTTCAACACGTAATATCTCGAAAGATGGGTGCAAAATGGGGAAAAGAATAATAATATAATAATATTAATACTGCTTTGCTATACAGGAAAAAACGTGGAGCTGAATTTAATAAGAGTATAATTTTAAGAGACAAATGTTTTTAAACTCCTAATATTAGTAAAAAAGCCAAAATTGTTAAATATTAGATATAACTACCTGTATGTTAGCTTAACATCTAGACGCTATATAGAAAAATATAAGGATAATCACCTAAATATATAACAGTCGAGTAAGGTAGAGCTACCGTTACAAGTCTCTCATCGTAACTTTAGTAATTAAGCTAAAGTTAGAAAATTTGTTATAGATTTCTATTTCTTGACTTTTAAATAAAAGGAACGCAATAGCGCATTCTGTATGTTCTCATGGAATGTGATAGTCGTCAGTTCAAATATGAATAATTTTTGGACACGTTTAGCCAAATTATCTATTTCTTGGTACAGTATTTATTATGTAAATAAATAAAATAAATCAACTTCACGCTGTATCCCGTACACAGCAGGGTAGGCAGAGGGAACCTAGTGTTAAGACACTCCGTTCCACACTTTCTGCCGAGTCCTGGAGGCATTGCGTGTTGAGTGGCAGAACTGAACGCCGCACTTTGCCTCGACACCAGAGCGAAGAAATGGAAATATAAATTTTAGTAAATATTTCATCTCCCCGAGTGGGGATCGAACCCACAAACAGTCGGTTTTACAGTCACATTTTGTGCCGCTGCGCCACGACTGGCCTCAGTATTATGTATGCAGAAATAAATTACGTAAGAAAGTGAAGATCGCACTTACAACTTTTCTGTTTATAGCCAAACAGCGTCCTACTATGTTACGATAATAATTTACAATGAAAGTCAAAGCTTAATTAAAAATAGCCTTTAAAAATCAAACCTACACCAAAAAGCAATAGACCATCTCTATCTGATGAGCCATCGTATAAATTCCATTTGAAAATAAACAGTCGATTGCTAAAACACTCTCGCGGAGACATAAAGGCTGTATCAGGCGCGCAATAAATCCAAACTCTACATAGCGATACGCAGCTACTGTTGTACGCTACAATGATGTGTGAAACGCCTTTATAATAGATAAGCTTAATGAATTATGGAGCTTTGTGAGGCTGGTGCTTGTTGCTTATATGATTAGTAGTTTTAGATTTGATTTTTAATTAGTAATTGGTGAGTTACTTATATACTACACATATGTAACTTACTTAGGTGGAATTGAAAAAACGACGATTATGATTTCGACTTCCTCCCGGGGGGAAATAAATATTTTCATTTCTCGCTTTGGTAATAAGACAAAGCGCAGCAGTTGAGTTCCGCGACTCAACAAACTCTCGAAAATTGGGCGGAAAGTGGGAAACGAGTTGTCTTAGTGTTAAGACACTCTTTTTCCCACTTTCCGCTCAATTCATACACTGCTACGAAAGCGTCAAAGTCGCATATGTATAAGCCCGACTACCTATTTTCTTATTGCTTTAATAATCAACAGATACTGAAAAATGTCTCAACATACACAGAAATTTATTCAATGCACCCAAAAAAGATGCTAATAATATATTTTTTAGTACGCGTTGGTAATATCAAATACTCTTCGTAGCTTCGAGCCAGTGCCGCACCGGTAAGCTCACCTGCCCCGAGGGCCCGCGCTACTGAACGACAACTTTTTTATTTATTTTAATTCTCATTACATAGTAAAAGGTCTCTAAGAAATTCACAAAAAGGTTTGCTAACTCGTGAGTAAACCGGGACCTCGTTTACTATGACAACTTCATGTGGAGGGCACGATAAGGAGTTTATGTATGTATGTATCTATACAGAGGATAGGGGCTGGAATTGTTTTAACTATTTTTATTTTTTTTCGAGCGGCACTCTCTATCCTGCATATATTAGGGTAGGTATTCTAGTAATCTAGTAGTTAAGACACACTGTTCCCCACTTTCCGCGAAATTTTTGAAACATTGATTAATATCTTGACTGGGAATCGAACCCACAACCGTCGCACTACAGTCACAGAGTGTGCCCTTGTGACACAAATGCCTCACTACTTTTCATAAGCGTATTTCCTCTCACATGTAGCAGGGTACGCAGAGGAAGCCTAGTGTTAAAACATTCTGCTCTACACTTTCCGCCGAAATGGCGAATTCTGGATGCATTACGTGTTGAGAGGCGGAACTCAAAACCGCACTTTGCCTCTACACCAGAGCGAAAGTGTCTTTATGTATGAAATTATATAGAAATACATATAACTTGAATATGTTGTGACTTAAGCTAGATAAGCTCAAGGGAATTAATTTGATTTCTTGGCTCTAGTAACAAAACATAGCGTGTCTCGTTACTTAACACGCTATATCTTGAAAATTCGATTAGTGCAAACGGAATGCCTTAACATAAGTTTTTTTTGCTACTGAGGGCTGAGTGAAGAGAAAACTGTAAAATTAAATTAAATTTTGTGGCGCAGATACTCCAGCGTGCACCCGCAACAGCGATGGTTGTGGGTTCGATTCCCTCTCGGGGACATGAAATATTTTATATTTTTATTTCTTCGCTCTGTCCGTGTAGCGTAAATCTAAGAAACAAAGGGTAAATACAAAAATCCATACATACTCACATACTCATATAGACAGCAACTCAATACACCGTACCATAAACATCAGTCCCGCGTCGCCTGTTCCGAGCGCTTGTTTAACACCAGGAGCGCTGTTTACACTTTAGAGCGAATAAATCTCTGAAGAATTGTTTGAAGTTAACTATCGCAGGTGTGTTGTGCTTTCGGCTTTACTGTATTACATTATGTAATAAAGACGCCTTTCAAAAGAGATAATTAATGTATTTTCTTATACTTACCTACTCGTATGTGAATAACATTTAACAATATAATTAAAATATAGAAAACAATTGTTAAGGTTTCATTGAAAGTAAAAAAAACGGTCAAACTCTAGACGGGCTCGCCTACCGAGAGTTCAAAGAGAGCCAAAAATTTATAGTTTTCAGTTTTTTTTTAATGAAATAGTACTACATGTAAATGCTAGCTGTCAAATTTCACTATTCAACGTCAACCGGAAGTACTCTATTCATTTTGATTCCTTTTATAGTGTCGAAATACACGTTTCTTGCAATGTAAACGGCCACATCTTTTTTAAAATAGATGTAGAAATTTTTCCAGAAAATTATGGTGCCGTAGTATATAGTTTGAATTTCAACTCGATTTCTCAGAGGTTCTTAACAGACGGACAGACAGACAGACAGACGGGCAACAAAGTAATCTTATATGAGTTCCTCTTTTCCTTGAACGGTATGTAACACCTTAAGAACCGAAGAAGAAAGATTCGAATGCAATTAGTTTCAAATTTTACTTATTTTTGGCCATTTTATTTTCCTTAAAATTCACACATTCACATTTTGTCAGTTTTTCGACAAGGAAATATGATTAAAAAAAAGAAAAGCATAAATACGACTAACTCACTTACAAATACTAATTCGTACCCCCAATCAACTTACAACCAAGGTCATCTTCATTATTTCTCTCCGTATAATAATAAAACAAAAAGTACTCTAAAATAATTGGAATGTCAATACAATGTTAACAGAAGGACAACAACAGGTGCTCTAAGACGGTGTCTTGACGTCGTTTTACGGCTGCGATCCTTAGATACGCTCTGGAAGTGTGAGACTGAATTAACATCTTGTAAACTGTTTATAAATCGACATCAAGAGACGCGTTAACTACTTAAGAAGCTATTGGCTTATTGGCTTATTTTTATACATCGTTACAGCTCTGTAGAATTATAGAGCTAAGGTGAATCAGGTGAGTTGGTTACGCTTATATTATGCATCATCATAAAGTAGAAAATGTAACACGTTTAAATAAAAAGACAGTGGTAAATAAAGTCCCTACATTCTTCCTATTATATCTTATATAACATAATAATCAGTTTTTTAGCTTGTGTCTTACAAACAGCAGGGTAGGCAAAATGACACTCCCAATATGCAGCCTAATTTTCTAGGCATAACGTATTGAGTGGCAAAACTCAACGCCGCGTGTTTAGGATTCCATACCTTTTAAGGAAAAAAGGAACACTAATAAGATCACTTTGTTGTCCGTCTGTCTGTCGGTCGAGAGCCTTTACCTCAGGAACGCTTGGAAATATCGAGTCGAAGTTTAAACCTACGGTAATCTACGGCCCATGATTTCTTAAAAAAACATATTTCAAAATTTACTTAAAAAGATTATATGCCCGTTTATAAAGCAAAAAACTTGTATTTTGACACTATAAAGGGAATCAAGATTAATAGGGTACTTTCGGTTAACCTAAAATTATAAAATTTGGCATCTAGGATCTACGGATAGTATTTGTTTAGGAAATATCTGAAAACTATACATTTGTGGTTATTTCCTAAAAAATAAAGGCCTTAAAAACAACAACATTTGGTATTAAAGCCGCTAGTTCAAGTGAGGTATCAGATAAAAGGACTCTGGCTAAGCAGAGACTGAATTTCAGTAAAAGCGCGAGACCACCAAATATTTTTGTATTGTGTGGAACCCTCGGTGGGCGAGCCCGACTCGCGGTTTTTCCGGTTTCTTTTCTTGTTATCAGAGCAAATAATTCATTTCCAATACGAATGAACATCAAACTCACAAAAACTAAATTTACAAATTGCTGCTGTGCAGTCGCCACGACGGCTTCGAATAATCATAATAATATTTACAATAACATATAATACATTATGAGACCAGTCGTGGCGCAGTGGCCCAAAGTGTGACTGTAAAACCGACTGATTATGGGTTCGATCCCCACTCAAGGAGATGAAATTTATTTCCATTTCTTCACTCTGGTATCGAGGACAAGCGCGCCATTGAGTTCTGTCACTCAACACGCGATGCCTACAGAATTCGGCAGAAAGAGGGGAACAGAGTGTCTTAACCCTAGGTTCCCTCTGCCTACCCTGCTGTGTGCGGGATACAGCGTGAAGCTGTTTGATTTATTTATTTATACAATTTACATACACCAAAGACAAAACTTTGGTAGAACCAAAGTTTCACTGGAAATAAACAAATAGAGCAAATACCAGTAGGTATACATACATCGATAGAAACACAAATAATCTGACAGATTGACTCGCATCTCTATTTATTTTGTTAGCCGACTTAATTAGATGTCTAATTATTTATACATTTGCCTCTGCTTTCCTATACACCGATGTGTATTTTGAAATATTTTACAAGGTTATATTAGTGTAAACTATGTCAATTTAGAGCACTTTAGTCACGTCGGTTTATTTTAATATTAATATTATAATACTATTAAAATTACTATTGCTCGACGTGAAGCAAATATATTGTATGGTAAGTACGTCCAATTTTCTAGTAGTAGAGGAGCCCACGACGCTAAATCGGGATTTACTCGAGCGTCATAGCGACCTATTGGTTTGCAAAGCTTAAATAATAAGAAGAAAAAAATGTAATATAATAGAAGTATATCTTTTGATCGATCGAGCGGCTATAGATTTTCAAAAATGTTAAAAAAACTGTTACATGGTTGTACTCGAGCGCATCAGATAGTGATATCATCCATGTTCTACGTAATCTTAAAAATGTAAGTACTTTAATCTGATTATTTCCATGATGGAGGTGTTCGTCCATAAGGGTTAAATACGAATAAAAAAAATTGATTGAGCGCGTCAGATTTTCTTAGGGGATATTAAATGAATCTGAAAAAAAAAGCTCTTATATAATAATCTGACTATTTGGATGTGACGCAGACTCGCGGCCATTGTTAGAATGTACAAAAACAATTTCATCATTTTGAAATACTCAAACGCGTCAGATTAAAATATATATGGTTCGTCTTCTTGCCCTAAATGTGCTATCTTATAATCTGCCTAGACTTGCCTAATATTAAAATTACTTTCTTTTTTTTTTAAATCATTGATCGTTGAAATGAAAAGCTAAAGAAATATGTAAATAAAAGAGATGTTTGAAGTGTAATAGTGATATTTATAAGAATTTTATTATAATTTTTTTCTGAGTATTTTTTTTTAATTATCATCTTCATCGATGAATGACAGAGTAATAAATAGAGAAAGAGTGAGACAGGAATATAGGCAACCCATGCTGCTTTAAACTTTGTCGATCAATTTTCATTACTTCATCTTGTGGAATTCGTCAGATTATATATATTAATCATTGTTATTTCCTTCAAAATAAAAAAAATAAGCCGCGAGAATGTCGAGATAATGTTTTTTTTACAACTTTGTAGCTGCCCCCCTTCTTTACGTCACTCTCTACCTTAATATGACGCGCTCGAGACTTTCATTTTGAGTGGCAGAACTCAATGCTGCGTTTCGTCTTGCTAGCGGAGAAAGGAAATGTAATTAATTTATATCCTCGAGAGGGAATCAAACCTACAACAGAGTTTTAGTTTCTCTCTGCATCACAACGACCCCACTGATGGATTTTGCTACATGTATACGGGCTTCTGCTCCTGACGTCGCCTGTGGCTGTATATCTATGTATGCAGAGAGGGATGAAATATAGTTATTTTAGTGTAAGCAAACGTTTGCAATAAACGCAATAAAAATATTATTAAGTTGCGGTATGACCAGTAAATTGTTTTAATTACTTTAAAGCTAAGAGAGCGTGTTTATATTATTCGAATAACACTTTGTTCCTTTCATATTTGTAGCTACACGGTACTAACACTAAGTACTTACATTTAAAGGCTTAGCTCATGTTAACAGTCTAAATTCTAGGAATTATAAGTACTGTTCGTAATTATTTTGTATGGCTGAATTGATTTTGGTGGAACTTTATGTACTTATATATATTTCTCGTTGGGTTTAAGCTCAGGTGTAGTTCAAATTTATACATACTGTTCTTGCACTTTATAATATTAATAAGGATTGTAGTATTGCATCTATAACATTCCCATTCCCAAATCGTGCTGAGACGATGTATACCGTAATAATGATATGAAAAGATTAGTAATAATACGTATTATTTGTAGGCCGTCATGGCGCAGCGCTCATGCGTCTGTTGTAAATTTAATTTCCAGTCGAAGAAATTAATTATTTTCATTTTTCAATGTGGTAAGAAGGAAAAGCGCGGCGTCGAGTTCCACTACTCAAAGCACAATATCTCGCGAATAGGGCGTTGTGTGAATAAAATGTCTTAACATTATTTTTCATCTATTATTCTACTAAAACAAAAAAACTTACTCCACATAAGCCAAGACGTAATCTAACAACTATACCATCAGATAAAATTCACATTAACATTATTAATTAGAAGTGCACGACAACGCGACAGCGACCGCAACTGCGATTGTCGAATTAATTTATTTCACCGGGAGCCGCGACCGCATGTAACTCCCCTGCACCGCCGATAGGATTGATATTCTTACAGAGGCCGCAGTGTTTGCGACACGGGTGTGGTTAACCGGATGTGGAATTCACTGATAGTAAAAGTTATGATAATAATTATTAGAACTAATTGATTTGATCTAAATGTGTAATGTTACTTCAATTAAAAATCTAATGAGACCAGTCGTGGCACAGGGCACATGCGTGTGGCGGTAAGCGCGACAGGTTGTGAGTTCGATCGTGGTTCCCATTCGAGGAAATGAAATATTTAATATTTTGATTTACTCGGTCTGATGATGACATCAGACCGAGTAAATCAAAATATTAAATATTTCATTTCCTCGAATGGGAACCACGATCTTAAATAGTAGTTACCATGAGGTAAAGCGCGGTGTTGAGATCCGCCATTCAACACGCAATGCTTCCAAAATTCGACGGAAAGCGGATAGTGGAGTGTGTAAACATTATGCTCCCTCTGCTTCACCTTTTACATGCGAGATACAGAGTGAAACTATGAAAAAATAGTGAATTATGAAAACTCTCTTGAACTGTACAAACGTATTGCAGAATATTGTTCAAAATATTGTGCACGTATTGGTTTTTATAATAATTAAATTTGATGTATAATTTTAGTTCGTATGTATGTAGTATAAATACCTCGTCGCGTCGATACTTAATTTGCGTTTATTATTTTTCCCACACAAACCATAGGAAAATCAAAAATATTTCTTCAGTAGAATTTGATCTTTTATTTATGAATAAATTATTTAATATTTTCACTTACTCGCTCTAGTAACAAGACAAATCACGACGTTAGGTTAAACCACTCAACAGAGAATAGAGTGTCTCAACACTAGGTTCCCTCTGCCTACCCTGCTATATAAAGCTTAAAGATAAAAAATAGTACCACAATGTTCCCTTTTATTACTTCTCACATAAGCTGAATGAGAAGCTGTCTAGTACATACGTTATAGCCTCTCCGCTAGATACGCGGTTATTAATGCCGTAAATGAATAATTCAAGTGGAGAAGTCAATTATTTATGAACGCATGGCCTCAGTCCATATTACATTTAAAGTAAGTTTGAAGATTTTGCTGTTATTGTAGATTTTTTGTATATTATGGTTTTTAACATTAAGTTGGCGCACTGCTACAGAGTATAACTGTAAATACGACGGTTCGATCCTAATTCGAAAAGACAAAGTGTGACGTTGAGTTCTTCAATATGCAATGTCTCGAAAATTGGGCAACGCGTGGAGAACTAAGTGTCTCAATACTACGCTCCCTTTGACTACCTTCCTATATGTAGGATACAACGTGAAGATAATTCTTTGTTTCATTACTATTATGTTCATACTTAAACAATTAAGACTCGGAACTACTAATGGTAGCGTTTTTTGGAGAACGAAGAGAGCTTAGTCTTGCAAAAAAAATAATGACTTATAATTTTTTTCCTTACTTTCTATATAAAGAAAGATGATGCGTCACCACGACAAAGACAACACTTACTTGAAATAAATTGAGCCAAAACACAACAAACTAGTACTAAACGCTAATTCCGCAACAACTTGGAACACAATTAACCTAACTAGACACAGTAGAGACAGGTTTAGAACATTGTCACTAACAATGAGATCCGAGGAGGTCTTATCTTGAACAGATAGCAAGTTGGTTACAAGTACTCCTATTTATAGCACGTATCGCTATTTATCAGGAACAACCCGCATCATGCACAGCCAAGGTTGGATTTTAGTGGATCAAAGTAAACTTAAGTAGTGGTTTGTACCTAAGACATCTGATTCTGATTATATGTAAAGTGAGTAAGTCTAATCGATTAACTTTATATAATAACCCATATAAAGTTAATTACGTTATAGCCCCTCAACAAATATAATATCCAATGTGGAAATATTTTTTCAGTTCGAACCAGTACTTTCTGAGATTAGTGCGTTTAACCAATCAAATTCTTAAATAGACATAAAATAAAAGCTCAAACATATAACAGATCAATAGATCGCGAGACTTTCTTGATACAATGATAAAATATTTTACTCCTAGATATCAATGTAAGCCTCTAGGAGTAGATTATATAGATATATTTCAACCATCCAAGATTCCCTTTCTAAATTAATATTTTCTTCTCAGAATAATTTTGTATTTATTTTAATATTTTTTTGTTAATAAATAAGAAATATGGTTCTTTGAAAAACCTTGAGAGTTTGGTATGTATATTTTATTACATTTATTCTATATTACCATTACATTTATTCTTTACTAGACATCGCTCTTAACTTCATTTGTGTAGACCTCAAGAAGTCTAGGATCCGCTTCATGCTGTGCACGGCGGGTGGAGCTGAGCGAAGCTGTTGTCAAAAATTTTGCGAAATTTTCTGTTTTTTTTTGCACGCGCTGGGTTAGGTTAGTCAAAGTTCAATCTGTGCGCGTGAATTTCAATACGTTCCGCAGCTTAACTCTGTGGGACACGTTTTGACAATTTACTCAAAAACCACAATTACAATTATCACCAAACTACTTCGCTGGTATCACCGCGTCGTCCACAACGTTCCTGCAACATTTCTGAGACGTAGGTTTAACAGTCTAGGAGGAGTAGCATTACTACGAAACACACTTTTGGTCAGCAAGAGCTTCGCTTTGCTCAGCTCAATGATAGAAAATCCCCTTTTCCTATTCCTATAAGTATTTGCAAAATTTCAGAACTTCCTAAGTTACCTATATGCGAAATTTTACTTTTTAAGTAAAATAATTTCGTATGTGCATTGTCATACACTCAGTAAAAAAAATAAATGGTTACGATCATGAAAAAAAAACATAATTATACATTTACATTTTCTATTGAAAAAATAAAAAATAACAAGAAGGAGGGGGAGAGAAAACACACTATCCATATCTTTAAAAGTATATTATGAATAGAAGTCTAAAATTAAATAACGTTCCAAAACGAATAAATGAAAAAAGGATTTTTTTTTCTATTTTGTTAGTAAGTTAGTAAATATTTTCGCGTATTTTGAAAATTTAATAACAAATAAACAATTAACGTTTGTAAACTGCGCGGTCGACAGTTCATAGTAACAGAGGCTGATAGGATTTATATTGATTCGATCATATTGTTTTCTTTTATACATTACTTTATTTCGTGTGGTAAAATTTTGTACTTAAAGTTTTATGTTAGTTCCACTTTATATTTCAGGTAAGCATACGTACATTATGACCTAGTGTTAAGATACTCCGTTCTTTCTTATTCGTCCAAATTTGAGACACTGTGTGTTGTATTGGGTGGCGGAAATCAACGCCGCTCTTTGTCGTACAGTTCAATCATCATTGGATGAGCACGTTTCCATTGAAGATCGGACTTTCAAGCATTGCGTTCATAGTCGAACGTTGCATCACGATTCCTATTACAAGTGCTGTACCAATAAATGGTAAATGGAAAACTAAAAAATATATGTATTCATGGCTTTCGCTCTTTACATACTTTTGGTGTGCGTATTTTTTAAGTTTCACCTAGTGTCAACAAGACTAAAAAATATTATTAAGCTTAAAAATACTATTAAGCTTGTACAATGTCTATCTTAAATTCTAATACAATATGTTATTCTAGAAGACCTCTTTCTTCTTCCGCTCCAAGTCTAAAAGGATATCTCGAATTTTCCTACCACATAAAGCGTCATTTTATTAATGTTCTCTGATGATAGTTCTATATTAGTTATTTTAAAAACATATTTTTATTAAACAAAGAGGTTGATTTACATTTTTAAAATAAATTATTGCGAATATTAAAACTTATAAATATAAAATCATTACAGGTAGAACATTTTTAAAACAAAACATATACTAGAACTTTGAACTTTATTTTCAGCGATTATTTAAAATAGGTGAAAGCTTTAATTTTTAATTACGTGCAAGTTATTCTAACGAGGCGTCCCCCGTCCCCCGTCCCCGTCCCTCGTCCCTTGTCCCCCGTCCCTCGTCCCCCGTCTCTCGTCTCCACATCGCTTAGTTGCAAACGCTTAACTGCAGTCTTTACATAAATTACTAACTCCAATGAGGATGTAGGAAAGAATAATTACTTTATAACAACTTTCACGAACTATGAGCCCCTGAAACGCTCATTACGGTATAAAATTTTAGTTAAAATATTATAATGTAGAATAATATTTATACTTATATTATAAAATAAAACTGACGACTTTTTTTTGGTTGAACGCGCTGATATCGGAAACTTCTGAGGGAGGTTTTGAATGGAAAAAATATTTTTGTATCAAATAATCCATTTATCGGGGGAGGCGATCAAAACAACAGAGCAGCTAACGTGTTTATATAGCCTGTACTCATATAATCACGTTAGTTGTATCCATTGTACCTGCGATCAAAGAATGTGTCATGTGTCATACAAGCCTCTTAGTCATTTTCAATCACGTCTCGAAGTCACATATAAAACCACGTATTATATATTTTTTTCTGTTTTTGTAGACGACTGTTAAAAAGTACAAAGCAGCATGTCTGTTATATTACTATGAAAATTATTTTTTTATTTATTCCAGTCATTTGTGCGATTGAAGAGAAGACCTAAATAAATATCTAAATAAATATCTTCTTTATTTCTTATTTACATACATTATACCTATTTAGTTCACGTAAACCTTAACCTAAGTTCCTAATTTTAATCCACTGTACCCACGATATATTATTTGTAAACTAAGTTCATACTTTACATTGCAAGTACAAAACTATACCTAAACGAAATTTGAACTCCCAGTTACCACAGTTCATACTTCCACTGAGTTGTTAGTGATATACAGAGTAAAAAAGTCGTTTAACCCTCGTTATCTACCAGTTAAAGGCTTACAGCCGAAACTGGTGTTCAATAGGTAGTAGTACTCTAGTATTTGCCGACGCGACGCAATCACGTTAAATTGTTATAAACGATACAATTGTTTCATTTACGTTTTACGTGTAACGGTTATTAGTAATTAAATAAATATTCATGAAATGTAAACAGAGAGTGCTTTTTATATTGTTAAATACAAGTAATTACGCGTTATTACTAGTTACAGTATTTTGTAATTAAATTGTGATGCAATGCAATGGGTTCATGTTCCATTTTTTGAATGGTCAAGTTAGTTCGTTTTTTTGAACTGAAGTGTCTAGTTTGAGGCAATTAAATAATTTGGTGCTAAGCAGTGAAGATAATAATTATAATAAATAAAGAATAAAGTAAAATATATAATAATAATAATAAATAATAAAGGGTATTACCAAATTAATGATTTTGTAAATGATAACACGCCTTGGAAAAGAAATGCTCGCTCCAGTCTGTTTCAAAGGTATCATTGTCACAGATAATTAAATATGTATTTGTTTAAAATTGATTTTAAAAAAATAAGTCCCGCCTCGTTTCTTGCGCCGGTTCTTCTCAAGTCTGAGGCATTAACTTTAGTGAACTGGTGGTAAATTATTTGACATTCAAAAAATGAAGCATGTAACTTCTTATTTTGAATAAAATTATTTGAATTTGAATATAATAAGTTACCTAATTGCACACTAAGGTTTTTGTTTGAGTTTTGGGAAATATATGTAAATATATAAATATACAAGAGGAATAACGAGGAATCGAGATTCTGTCGTCTGCTATGAATATCTATCGAGCAATCACTACTTATTTTTAACTTAAAATGCTATATAAAACTGTGAATATTACACAATTCAGAAATTGCAAATATGGGTTGTTTTTCTTCTAAATTTTGCATTCAGTTGTTATCTAATCACAACAGTGACCGGTCATTTAGCATATTAAGATATCTGTTAGCGTTAAAGAAAGGTAAACGTGGCGTGCCCCGACGTGCCCCGGCTTGCCCCGACGTGCCCCACTTAATACACCCAAGTTAGCGTGTCAAGTCGACTCGCGCCAATATTTACTAGTGTCTTGTAGATTATAACTTAATGTTTTGCTAAACTTAGGGCTGATCTATATAATATGTAACATTTGGATATTTTTTTCTGGTGATTTTGAAATATTTTAATTTTTCATGCGATTTTTCTGATCATAAGTGGAGAAATATTGTTTAAATTTAATATGGTTGTAAACGATATAGTTATGTTATAAGTAATTGTACTTTTGTTCTGTAAAGCAAGACAAACAAAAAAATCTAATGTCAAGACAGTTTCGGCCCGAATTATTTGTAATATTATTTTTATTTTCATATTAGATGTAGAAATCTGTGCTGTCATCGTAGAGGGACACTTAAAAAGAATAATAGAAAGCAAAATTTTTTTTTTTAATTTCTTGTCCGTCTGTCAATATGTATGGTCACACTAATCTCCGAAAGTGAACCGATTTATTTAAAAATTTCACCAATTGCTTTGTTTGAACTCAACTTAAGAATCAAAGTTTGTTTTATCAAAATCGATTCATGTAAAAAAAAGTTATCGTCATTTGAATGAACTCAAGGCATTATTTTGCCTGCGAATGTTATATAGCAATTGCGCTGGTAAGATTCTCGGCTAAAGAATGACATTCGAAACGTCTTGGTTATATGACTGTTGATAAAAATATATATTTTTGAAGCACTATTATACAATATTTTATACAATAAAGTAAACAAAATTGAATTGTTAGTGGAGATTACCTTCATAAATCATAACAGTTAAGTTTAAATCGTAATTAATTCAACACAGAGATAAAGAACGATTTGATCTTCAAAGAGATATCAAGCAAATACATAGATTTTTTGGTTCGTTCGTTCGTTTGAAATAAATCTATATAAAAATGCCTAAAAACATCCTTTCTACGTGTACTCTGTAATAACTACATATCTACCAATTGTACATTTAGCTAATAATATATGTCACTAATTTAAAAACTGTACAGGAGTTAATATGCAATCATTACAGTTATTTTACAAAGAATATTATGAATCCTTACCCAAATCAATAATTTAACATTTAAGACTGATTCTGAAGCAGTACATTAAATTATTCACTGACATCAGCACATTTAACACAGTTTTAAAATTATGATGAGACGTACATAGCATAGGTAAAAAGAACATAATGTTACAAAAATATATACGTAGGTATAATTATAAATATCAAATATCAACATTGGTCGTACTTTTTAATTCAAAACACTCAAAACTTCTTATTGAAATTACGATAATGTCGTAAAAAAATCATATTAGAATACTACAGATTAAAGTAATAAAAAATCATATTAGAAGTCAATCAATTCTGCTTATTAAATCAATAATCATGTAGTTTAAGCGGGCGAAGCCGCGGGCGGGCCGCTAGTATATAAATAATAGAGGATATATAAGGAGGCCAATCGTGGCGCAGGGGCATAAAGTGTGACTGTAAACGCGACTGGTTGTGGGTTCGATTTTAATTTCTTTGCTCTGGTGTCGAGCCAAAACGCGATGGAGATACGCCACTAAACACGCAATGCCTCCAGAATTCGGCGGAATGAGAATTGAGAAAATGAGGAACGAAGTGTCTTAACACTAGGTTCCCTCTGCCTACCCCGCTGTGTGCGGAATACAGCGTGAAATTGATTTACATAAGCAAATGTTTATGAAATAGATATTTCATGTCAAAAACTAAATATCAAATGGCAAGAACATTTAATAACCATAATTATAATTATTAATGTCACTTCATTATCTCGCTGTTTGATTACAATTTCATATGAGATCGCTCGTAATTAACTGATTACATGAAAATTAATGTTTCACTTGTCTGGTAATAATACATTGTGATTGTTTGGTGAATTTGAAAAAGAATCTTGTAGAATGTAATGTGAACTCTATAAAAAATTAATAATATATATCTTATCAGCTTCACGCTGTATACCGCACACAACAGGGTAGGCAAAGGGAACCTAGTGTAAGACAACCAGTCGGTTTTACAGTCACATTTTGTGCCGCTGCGCCACGACTGGCCTCAAATATATTTTATGGATATATACAAATACTTTTTGTTCAAACAAAATTTTAAACTGTAGATGAAAAACTCTGAGTTACACAGTAAATATAATTGCTGACTTATCATTGTCCAAAAAAGAAAACTTTACAAAATCATCAAAAAGAGTTCTGTAAAACGCTACCCACTAACCCAATTTTTGGCGTATCGGGTTACGCTTTGAAACAAGCATCAAACGCTTTTGACTTTCAATTTTACTGCCCTTTTACAATCTGTTCACCGTCGACTCGGGTTTGTCAAAGTGCACCTTTATATATGTAGAGTAAGAACGAATAAGTTAGTATTTGTGTACGTTACACTAAAATTAATATTATTAAAGTATATACCAGCAGACGTGCCGCAGTAGCACTGTGTCATATTGTAAACGAGATTATTGTGGGTTCGATTCCTACTGGGAGATACGAGTTACACTTATTTTCTCGCTCTAATAACAAGAAAAAGCTGAATTCTGCCGCTGAAAACGTAATGAATCGAAAATTGGGTAGTGCGTAGGGAATCGAATATCTTAACATTAAGACCCCTTTTACCTTCCCTGCTATATACGGGGTACGGCGTGAAAAGAATAATATAATAGTTAATAAACTATTGTAGTTTATATACTAACATAAACATGTTATTTAACTTAAAAAGGTATAGAGTTGCATATCTGCCTCTTAATGATGCAGTATATTACCCACATCAATGTTGGACATATGTATATCTATATCTGATATACCTATACACTGTAGTATGTATATATATATATATATATATATATATATATATATATATATATATAAATATATATATATTTGTACTGCTTACTCTGAGGATTGCTCTGGAAAGGTAAAGTGCGGGATTAACTTTCACTATTCAGTTTCACGGAAGCAGAGAACCCAGTATCTTAACGCTAGATTCTCCTACTTTTACCCACCCTAATATTAACATAACGTTAAAATAAAATAAATAAAGAATTTCTTAATTAATGGATAGAGATTCTCGTATAAAGTGATTTGGCATTCATCCGTAGAATCTAAACTTATCTTGTGTCGCTCTCGAGGGCTCTCGTTGCGCTCTCAAAAGGTCAAGGTCAATAATTTATTCAAAGTTTCACGGACTTTTCAAAGATATTTTGAATGTAGCGCACTCATACGAGCATGTCCAAACACCATTTCATTTTTACTGACGGACCGAACCCCGGGCGATGGACGGTCTTGTATAAAAGCTTATTACAGTGCATGTGAAAATTTCATTCTGTTTCAAATTGAACTCCCAAAAATAGAGTTTAAAGTCTTTTTGATATGTAGAGAATACCAAAACGATTAAATAAAAGTTAAAATTTCTACGATATTTGATATTTTATAAACTTAGATTTTTTTGCCATTTACTTGTTATTACTATTATTGAGGCCAGTCGTGGCGCAGCGGCACAAGGTGTGACTGTAAAACCAACTGGTTGTGGGTTCGATCCCCACTCGAGGAGATGAAATATTTATTTAAATTTATATTTCTATTTCTTCGCTCTGGTGTCGAGGTTAAGCGCGGCGTGGAGTTCTGCCACTCAACACGCAATGCCTCCAGAATTCGGCAGAAAGTGGAGAACGGAGTGTCTAAACACTAGGTTCCCTCTGCCTACCCTGCTGTGTGCGGGATACAGCGTGAAGCTGATTTTTTTTTTACTTGTTATTATTCTATATAGTAAGCATCAAACTTTATAACACTGCATTGAATATTTTATTGAGGTGATAGGATATTTAGTATCAATTTAAAGATAATTATTGAAGATCAAATATTTAGGTAAATAAAGTATAATATGTCCTTGCATTCCAACAATACGTAATTAACGATAAACTTGGTTTTTGTCTGCCCTCTCCGGGATGTCTAGAAATAGAGAAATGAACACTAGAGACATATTTTTATTATTACTTACTTACTCATGACTTAAAAATAGCTAAAGTTATAACACAATAATCTGATATAGCTATTATTTAAGAATGCCAATTTGTTTTTAATGTAAATAAAATAGAAAAGATCAAATTGTCTGTCATTGAAACAAGTAATATACGAGTAGATATATACAAAAAATAACCAAAGAACACACCAAATAAAAAAATTATACGTAGCACAAAGAATTCAAATAAAATGAAATAATTCAACGTCATGGGATATAAAACACATCAGGCCACTTAGAATTTCCATGGAAATCCGCAAAGTCCAAACTTTCGATGAACATAAAGCTATCGGAACGACCTTTGGGACTCAGTGAGACAATATTGTCTCAACATTTGACCTGAAACGGACATTCTGTTACCAAAGTGCGCTATCTTAGATTTTTTTAAATTTATTTTATTTAATTTTTTTTTTATTTAATAGGAAGCCAACGTTGTATACAGTAATAATTCTTATGCTAAAAACAAAACAATCTTAAGAGACTACAACATGAATTGTATACCGCACTTATAGGCTAACTTGACATGCATAAATTAATAAAAAAAGAGAACAAACATAATACAAATCATTCTTTGATATTACTTACATATTTATTTAGTTCCTATGCAGCAAGACTTTGTAGTTCTTATTTTTTTATTCGATCTTCACTCGTGGAAATGATTAATTTGGATTAATAAAATAGTAAAATTCTATACACTAGTAAGCAAAGCATAACATTGAATTCCACAACTCAATGCGCAATATTTTGAAAATTTGCCGTAAAGCCGGAAATCGATTGTCTTAATACAAACTCTCCTACTCCACTCTGCCTACTCTACTATGTGGTGAAAAAGTGTAAAGCTGCAATTACTTTTTAATAACTGTTACTTACCATATTTTGGCTCTCGACCTTAAATGTCGGTCTTTCTCACACTACTATGAAATCTAATTCAGGTTCTTTCATGTCTAATGGAGAGGAATGTAGCGAGCTCTAAATGACAGTAACAAGTGGTGACAAGTGAATGCCTCTGGGTACAGTGGTTTGTTTTTTGTCGGCCCTTCTTTGAATTGATGCTTTATCTCAGTTGTTATATGGAGACGTATGATATATTCTGTCTTTGTACATTGGATTTTGGCTAAGGACATTTATTGTTGATCTTCTTCATAAATAATTTTTATTTTCATTGTAAAAATCTGAAATTATTTGTTTTAATGAAATTTAGAAAAAAAATCTTATGAAATGTAGAGCAAATTATAATAATTAATCCTTTTTACTTTGTGTACTTTGTAAAATTAACTAAATTATATTATTTTATATTTCGATTCGCACTGCATTTCTTACTTTCCAAATAATTTTTGAGACATTGTGTATTAAGTGCTGGAACTCATCGCTGCGTTTGTCTCCTTATCATAACGAAAACCGTATATCACGAGAAAATAAAAATATACTTTTTCGTGGACTAACCACAAGTAGTAGTAAAAAAAATAAGATTGGAAATTACACATCATTATATATAACTATAAATTAGTTATTTTAACTTTATATATTCAGGCCGCCATGACGCAGGTTCACAAGCGTGCGCGTAAACGCGATGGTTGAGGATTCGATACCCACTCAGGGGAATTAAACATTTGATATTTTTATTTTCCCGCTATGGTAACGAGGCAAAACGTGGACCTGAGTCCGGCCACTTAATACACAATGTCTCTCAGTTCGACAGAAAGTGAGGAAGCGAAGTACTTAATGGGAACAGAGTGTCTTAATATTAGGTTCCCATGTTTCCTATGCTTATTCTACTATATGCGGGATATAACGTGAATCTTAAACAATATTATGTATATTGTATAATTATAGAAGTTTAAAAGTCAATTTCGCGTGTAACCAAATTTATTACTTTAAGTTCGACTATAGTACAATAACTGCGGCTTTAATTATTCTCCAAGAATTTCTGATTTTAGTTTTATGGTGTGTACTTTATAGATATAATGTTGAAAATGGAATATTGAAAGTTCTTCGGCTTTGTTTAATATTGAGTCGCAGATGTACATAAGGTTCAGTTCATCTTCAAGGTGACTTAATACACCCCTAGCTATATCCCTTTATGAAACAAAACAGTTAACAGTATAACCGTAAAGGACGGTGTGATTTTTGAAATGCGTCTATCCATAGCAAAAACTATGTATGATTTAAGAGATTAAACAGGGATTTATAAACAGATAAAATTAAAAGAAGAGTTCTTATTAATTGGGTAAAATTCTGTTACTGATGAATAATGAAAGTTTTATAAAATATTTATACAATTAATATCCAAACGGAGAACAAGATTTCTTAGACCTAGATTCTCTCTGCCTACTCTACATGCGGTAGGAGACATGGAACTGACAAAAATAATATTTAAACCTTGAACAACGTCGATAAATATAAAATGAAATTTTAAGATAAAGCAATATTTTAGTGTTGTACAATTCACAAAGCTCTACATTTATTATTTAGGATCAGCACCGATAATCAGCGTTTGTGAATTCCCTTTGTAGGGTGCGTCCCTTGCAAATTACAAAAGTGTTACACCGTTTAAAATATTATATCACCCTTATTGCTACACAATAGAGGGTATTTTTGTTTGATTATTAGTTTAATCAAGTAAATATTGTTATATTAGATGACTTATAAAGGTGCGTTTTCTCGCATTGTTCCCAAAGGACAGAACGCATCTGGTGATGAAATCTCTTGATTTATATCGTTGTTAGGATTTGTTTCACCGTTGGGAAATTCATTTATAACAAATGTAATTATATGCTTTTGTGTATATACGAGTATATCGTGTAGAAGAGGAAATTCAAATATTAGATTATTTTTATTTACAAGGAACTTACGTTTTTTACGTAAGTTTTTATCAACAATTTTATATTGTTAAACATTAATGTTTAACATTTTAATTTTTTTTACGAGTATTTCATTTTGCTTTTTTTTAATTAATGCTCATATCCATATCTTTGTTAAAAATATTTTCTATAATATAACCCAGCCGTTAAAATCCGATATTGTATTCCGTCACTCTATAGAAAACACACTGAAAAATACTTATTTAGAAAACGTATAAAAATTTTAACGCAGCGAGACTCGAACCCGCGCCTCCTGGAAACCGACCAGGCGCTCTGACGGCTAAGCCATACGTTCTTGTGAGAATTTTTATACGTTTTCTAAATAAGTATTTTTCTTTCCTAAATGTTTAAAAATACGTACTGAAATTTCTACATGACAAATACTAAAATAGAAAAAATAAAAAAAATATCTATTATATATAAAATTTTTCATATAATAATAAAAATATTGCCAAGTACAATTTTACTGATAAATTATTCAACATCAATAGAAAAACTTGTAAAGTAATTACAATAAAACTTTATAATAAAAAACTGTTCAAAACTTGAGTTCAATTGGAAGTTTAAACAAACTACGTCTGGAAGAGGATGAATTACCAAAGTAGGACCTGATTTCAAATTAAGCTCCTTTAAGACTTATTAAGAGCTAAACCATTCTATTAGGTATTCATAGAGGACCGAATTTGAAGAGACTTCTGTATAAATTGATTTTCAAAAGCTATTTTTACTACTAATGTCTTAAAAATTACATCTCTCTATTGAGAAATCGTGCATTGAATAATATCGTAATAAGATAACTTTTATAACGAAAAAAATTGAGGCCTTAGTGACGCAGCGACTGAGTGTCTGAGTATAAATGCGATTGTTGTGAATTCGATTCCTACTCGGTGGAATGAATCATTTATATTTTTCTCCCTCTAGTAACTAAATAAAGCGTGGCGTCAATCTCAATATCGATATGTGGACAAGTATGTTATGTAAGAATAAGTAAATATTTTGAATGCAACAATATTTCTTAGGCATACAGGTGGATAAAAAAAGATAGATTCACAATTATTATCTAGGTATCAAGTATTTTACAGTAGGTAATTTAAATTCTAAAACATATATTTTATAGAGTTCAAGGTCTGACATCTGATGATATAGTTCGGAACTAAAATTATTTATACACATTCATACAGAATGATATAATAACTCATGTTATGTTTCTATAATAGAATATGATAATAACACATAGAATACTAAAAACTAAAGCCGTTGACACAACTGTCATTTCGACCTTCAAACAAAACCCTATTGAAATTCTAGATACAAATTCCAATTTTCAATAATACTACATCTGAATAGGTACGAGTATTAGTACTGTAACAAAACCCCCAAGTTAATAATTTTCAGACAGTTAAGATGAAACTATTGAATTATTGAATAAGTTAATTAATTGAAACATATGCGGTTACTAATGATCGGTGACTGGTAAAGTCAAGGTCGTGAGTTCAATTACTGCCAAGGTCATTTATTCGATTGTCAGCTATTTTATAGATAAATCATTAGGTGTCAGTTTTATTATGTATGATCTAAGTAACTGAAAAGAGTAAGCTAGGTTCTACTAACCCTGTAACTAGATATGTAATGGAAACTTAGAAAAAAACGGTCAATTGCGAGTCGGTCTCGCCCATCGAGGGTTCCGTACCAATTTTATGATTGTAAGTCAACGGGAACATGACTTGTAAAAGTTGACAAATTCAAATTTGCACTCATTTTGTATGAAATGAACTACAAATAGGACTTTGTAAAGATGTTTCTTCCATGATAAACCTTATATATGTACATATATGTATTTCAAATCAAAAAATCAAATCAGCTTCACACTGTATCCCGCACACAGCAGGGCAGAGGGAACCTAGTGTTAAGACACTCCGTTCCCCACTTTCTGCCGAATTCTGGAGGCATTGCGTGTTGAGGGGCAGGACTCAACGCCGCGCTTAACCTCGACACCAGAGCGAAGAAATGGAAATATAAATTTAAGTAAATATTTCATCTCCTCGAGTGGGGATCGAACCCACAACCAGTCGATTTTGCATCACACCTCGTGCCGTTGCGCCACGACCGGCCTCAATAATATATATGTATTTCTCGAATTTTTTTTCCTTGATTTCTATTTTAAGTTTTAATTTCTTGCCAAATTTCATAAATATAAATCACATAAAAGTACCACGAGTTTTAATTAAAATATTTCGCGTATTTCATAAAAAAAAATTCAAGAACGATTGATAAGTGCTTCTCTCTTCATCTTTTCATTGCGTTGATTTTGAATCTACGCATTAAAAGATACGAGCATTTCTCAATCTTATTTTTTTCTGTGCTTCAAGGAATCTTAGATCTGGACATTTGATATCGATTTCAGCTTGACACTTCCATTCAATATTTAAATAAATTGTTTTCACAGATGGACAGACAACAAAGTGATCTTATAACAATTCAGTTTTTTCTTCTGAGATACAGAACCCTAAAAATGTACAAATATAATTTACACTCCATATTAATATATTCCAAATATTTTGTATCCTTGGTATGGAAAACCAAATTTGGCGTTGGAGTCCGCTAACATAGTAATCATAAATATATTCTCTTAGCTTACACTGTAGAATGTATGAAAAGAAAAAAAATATTGCTAAATTAATTACATAAACCAAAAAAATGCAGCTTTACCACAAAACGTACTGTTACTGCAGTCATTTTAATTAAACATTAACAATTATCGGCAACAGATATTTAGCTGTAGGTATTTTAAAAATTCAATCAACTGAATTCGTCCATTTTAATGTATCTAAAACTGCACACTTAATAGACGAGAGCACATAAAGATATTTAATTTATTTTTTTGATTAGTGTTTTAGACGTCATAGGAAAGAAGATAAAATTTTATATTGCATCTTTTATATATAGTTTATTATTCAAATTTAATTAAATTCCACGTAGCGCGATCAAATCAACGTAATGATTTTGCATACGAGTACGTATATCACAGTAGGCACTGAAACTAATGTTAGAATACTCTGTTTTTCATTTTATGTCGTATTTCGAAATATTACGTCTTAAATTTTGGCGCCGTACTTCGTCCTAGCAGACTGAGAAAATTAATATTATTTACGTACACGTTGCGATATATGGGCGGTCGTGGGTAACGCAGTGTCTTAGGTCCCTATCTTGCCTCGCTATATGCGGGATACAGTGTGAAGCTATGTTTATTCAAACAATTTGAATTATTCTTTATTCTGTAGGGGTATTGTACGTTCATTGATGTTGTTCATAAACAACATTTGTAAACACACTAAATCAGCGTCCTACATTTATTCGCTACAAATACAATTGTGTAATTATTTTCCACTATTGTTTTGTAGCGTATAAATAACCAAATTAAATATATAATAAAAGAGTTGACTATAAGGTCTCGTCGCATTAGCATCGCCACGCTGCCCTAGCCCACAATTCATATAGATTTTTGCAAAGACTTTTATATCATTGAATGTACTTAAAGGTTCCACTGCCGGTTCTAAAAACCATAGATCTAAGTTTTTACTAAGCATTTTTTTACCTTCACCGCCTACTCTGCTATGTGCTGTATCCTGCGCATGGCAGCTTGCACCTAGTGTCGAGATACTTCCGTTCTACTCTTTGAGACATTACGTGTTGAGCGGCGGAACTTAACGCCGCTGTTTTACTTTGCCTCGGTACCAGAGCGAGGAAATGAAAACATTATACCTTTCCTACAGATATGTACTCGTATATAACTAGACCTGGAAATCGAACTCGTATCCACATTTTATAAATCTTCTATCATATCCAATATGCCACCACCATCCTAACTGTTATAATATATCGTAAAAGCTATCTTAACGTATTCAGAAGCGGGCGAAATTTTCAGCAACATAGTAGTTTACGGTCTCGATGACAGTTTTATACATTAAGTTACCCTGATAATCTTCTTATAGCGTTCCATCTCCTTTGCTTTAGTGGAGCTATGCTTGCGTAATATTTGTTGGACTTCGCTACAAAATTATATTATTTGAAAATATATAGTGTATAGACTCTCTCGTCATGTAAAAAATAATAATAACTGATATTTTACTCTGTACTCTGTATACCGCGTATAACAGGGAAGTGTCTTAACATTAGGTTCCCGCTATCTAAGCGGGAACCTAATGTTAAGACACTTCACTTTCCATTTCCAACGACCTCTAGTTTTACTTCAAGACATTATTTATTATATTATTAAATAAATTTTACATTTTTAGGTATAAACTGTTATAAAAAATATATTTCAAAATATAAAAGAAGTGCATTGAAAACACTCTTTCGAGGGTGGGACAAGGGTCCAAGCCATCGGTGGGTAGGGCTCCAAAGAGAGGAACCTCTTCACAATACGCGTCGTCTCAAGTAAAACTGCCTTCTGCATCCGGTTTTTGATTCAACAGCTAAGCGACAACCTCTTAAGATGTTAGTCGAGGCTTTTCGTTATTAAGTCGTTAACTGAATTCACTATCGGATAGTCGCATTGACCCACATGGCGGTAATCTCAAGCTAAGTCCAAATATTTAGATAATATTTCTATTGTTATTATTTTTTTATACAAAATTGTTAACAAAACTCAATGGGAGTTATCATAAAGATGCTGTTAAAAATATAAAAAAAATGTTTGCTATTTTTAATATGTGTTGAGACCGTCGTGGCGCAGCGGTAAAGCATCTGAATGTGGCGATTGTGGGTTCTATTCCCACTCGGAGGATCCTCCCTCCCTCCTATACACACACAGCTGTATTTTATTACAATTGCATTACTTTAAGGTGTCGATTATTATGTATAATAACTAGTTGGTGTTCGATTTGGCGAGATATTCACAACGTAAGTGTGTTCTGACTACTTACTGGGAATTCTCGGTACTAACAATATGTATGTTATATTGTCTAAATATCTTTATTTTTCATTTTTTTTCTGTCCATCCAACATCATAAAACATCAATCAATTTTAAATCAATGAAAAAAATAGAAAATACACAATTTTAATTAAACGTAAGCTTCACTCGAGTAAGCTTTACTACGTAAGTCCGCAATACTAATAATCTGGTACAATTTTCTCGCCCCCAGCGTTTTTACACGCGTCGAGTCGAGTGCCCTTTACACCGTTCCAGTACAAGTCGCTACTAAGTTCCATTCAGATTACTAAAAAGTTTCTTAATTTACTTTTTGCTAATGATTCAAAGGTAGGGAGTTTAAATTTGAGTTTTGTTCTTTATTAAATTTAATTCTTTATTAAATTTGAACTTTGGAAACTTTAATATGTTTTATTTTATAGTCTGTTTGAATCTATTATTGGGATGTCTTTCGTTCGATTATTTGAATTACTTGTTTCAATTATGAGTGATGAAGGGTGTAATTTCAAATTCAACCATTGGTTTCTTAATAATATTAGTTGTAAATTAAAACATGCAACTGCACGCTATATCCCACATAGCGCAGGATAGATTATACTAATGTTAAGACAGTCCCTTTCCCACACACACCACCGTCCAGAGCGAGATAATGGAAATAATCCATTTCCCTAACCGGAATCAAACCCACAACCGTCATGTTTAAAGACACACGCTGTGCTGCAGCGCCACAACAGCCTGTTATATATTAACACCAAAAATCGAATTTTATCTAAACTTTAGACAACTTACGTTGTCCATTGTATGTAAGAATACAGCGTAATACACTCAATGACAGATGGTCGGACCGACGTACATACACCGGCCCTACCAGCTAATAGCTAATAAACCCATAATGAAGTGTACGCGTGATTTATTATTATTGTAATGTCTCACCTGGAGATTTACGTCTACTGTGTATTAGGGAACTAATATTCTAGCGTTATAACTTGTGTATAGAGTATATGTTATAGTGAAATATTGTATGCGAAGACTGTATAGCGTCTAACTAAATGTGATGGTTGTGGGTTCAATGTCTACTTGGAGATTTCTATTATATAATATTTTGATTTGAAAGTCTATATCTTAATAATATCTAATAGGAAGAGTATATACGAAAACACAAACAAAGAATTCAGTGAAGCATAATTATGCTCTCTAAAAATCTCTATAAATATCGAATGTTCGAACAACGAATTGACAAACAAATGAACATTTTATATACTGTTACAGTAACGGCCCCTTTTAATAATTTCCGAGTAAAAATATGTACAAGAGTGGAAATTGTAAACAAACATCGATACTTTGAATTTTATTTCAATTTGCTTGGGTTTTTGCACGGTTATTTATATTCGTCATATGGATACATTTTTAAAATTCGAAGGTTTTTTTTAACATACAATTTTGCACAAAGATTTCATTTCTCGGGATATTTTTATACATCTATGTTTCTTCGAACAACAGAGATATTTCGTTTTTTCTTTATGTATCTAAATTTTTCAGAATAAACAGGAAGAAGGCAATCGTGATGCAGTGTTCAATCTAATTCCGATTTCTCGAAACCGTTGATGCGCTGTTACCGCTAAGCCATATGTTCACATCAAGCTACGTATAACTTAGTTCTTAACTTACTTACTTCTTACTCCAATAAATTCTTCTAGATAAATCAAATGGAGCGCCAAACGCTACGGTTTCGCGTTAATTGAAATAGACCTCCTAATTCGTAGCCTCCGGGAGTGCTCATGCTTTTACCTAACTTTCTACAGAAGAGGAAGTAGGGGGAGAGGTCGAAAGTCTACCCCTTCCCTTTTACCACTCTTGCTTTATAATACCTTTTAGCCATTCTTTCGTCATTCATTCTATCAACCTGTCCACTTGCCTAGCCAGCCACCTGAGCATATCATTTTTCATTTTTTCCTTGACATTTCCAGAAAATTTGTCTTTCTTTCATTCTTTTTTCTATTATGTCCACGTTTTGCTGCCTTTCTTGTACAACAGAGTCGATAACAGCACTGCATTGTGTACAACTAAACTTGCAGCTATGCCGTTTCGCCGTTTCATCAAAGCAACGTAAGGTACTATACTATTAACTCTGTTACCAACAGCAATACTATCGTATTTATCAAGAATATTTCCCAGATAAACTAAGATTAACTATTACACTCACTTCTTCTAATTAAAAAATGTAACAATAATATATTGATGTGCCAGATTGCAACGTATAGTAAAATTTTTCGAGGCCATAAAATATTTCTATAATGGATTCTTATTTCACTTAAAATTATTAATTAAAAATGTTCAATATATACCATAGATATGTATACTTTTATTATTATATTTAATCAAAAAAGCGAGCAAACACACAAAACTAAACTAGTTCTCTATAAATAAATCAGTTCTTCGGCTTCACACAACCTTCTATTAATCCACTCATTTATATCTATTATTCTTGTGGCTTCCTATGTCTTCTGTTTCTTTCTAACATACCAGCACAGACAAGGACAGAGCATATTAAGTACAGATTGACACACATTGATACAAAAAGGTTATTACATTCCGGAAAGGGATACTTTTGATGAAACCCTAGCAAATGCTTTATGAGATTAGCTTATGAGATTTATTTTATAATATTATATTGTATTCTTAATTAGTTTAATTATTTCTATGGTATCGTATCGAATAATTTAAGATTTAAGTAAAATATTATGCTGAGTTTGCCTTATGCTGGGTAGCGCGGCAAAATTTTTAAACACGCTTTTTTAGGCCGTTTTAGGTCGTATTTATATAATTTATTGTAATAAATGTACTAATTATATATTATCTTCTTCTTAAAGGTACCCCGAAGATATCCTGGTACCTTCATACACATTACACTTAATATAAATAATAACTCTACAACTTACACGTAATTTCAACAATAAGCCTGGTAAATAATTAAGAATAGGTTCTTTACACTCACATTGTCGGTCAAGGTGACGGCGATGGTCGCGACAGCGGTGTTCCATACACGTTTGGAGTAAGTGGAGTGGAGGGTTATCAGTATGAGAAAGAAACTCTCAGTCAACGTATTATTATTTTTGTGTTGTTCATGACTATTTACATATGAATATTAGAGCGAGTACTTCCTACACAAGTTTTGAGCTCGACGTCGATTGTTTTATTGTATTTGGCACGAGTCTTTATGTGCATCATATATATTAGCATCGCAGTATTTGACAGTTTGACTCGACTGCTGCCTTCCATCATTACCCAATATATAAATGAGATGACGGTTGCGACACTCGGGACGCTAATACATGAACTAGTCAATTAATGATATTAAAATATGTAGATTGTATTATTCATAATTAACAATGTTATTTATGTGTCTTGACATGCATATTTTATTATTATTTTTTTTTTATTTTATTTATTCCACAATAGTACGTACTGTTACAAACTCAGTGGCAGATTCAACGTTTTCAAACAGCATAAATAAGTATTCGAACTATAATCTGTTAATGAGGTGGGGTGAAACCTTTCAGTGAACATTATTGTTAGGCGAACCAGCAAATCAGACACAAAATCCAGCTTTTACAATAAATTTATTTACACTTGTTATATACACATATACTCTCGTAGTCACAATATTGAAATATGAAAGTTGTTTTGACAATATCTTAGAACGTAATGAACATGAGTGCCGTGTCGTTTGTGCTTATATTGGAAATCCACCGGAAAAGACGCAGCACACTACCGCCACTTAATACAATCGATAATGGAAACAATATCAAATGACGTACTCGTAANCATCATATATTAGCATCGCAGTACCTGACAGTTTGACTCGACCGCTGCCTTCCATCACTACCCAATATATAAATGAGATGACGGTTGCGACACTCGGGACACTAATACATGAACTAGTCAATTAATGATATTAAAATATGTAGATTGTATTATTCATAATTAACAATGCTATTTATGTGTCCTCTTATTTTATTATTAATTTTTTTATTTTATTTATTCCACAACTTATATCCAAGGTACGTACTGTTACAAACTCAATGGCAGATTCAACGTTTTCAAACAGCATAAATAAGTATTCGAACTATAATCTGTTAATGAGGTGGGGTGAAAGTGAACATTATATACCAACAGAAACTTTAACAATATTTTATCCAATGTAAGTTGTGCTTAAATATGCAAGAAACTAATCGAAAAGGAATTAAAATTACTGAGGCAATATACAATATGAGGAAAAATTATATGGATATTAGTCGAACATAAGTCAAAATATTCAGACCATTTTATGGCAAAATTCTCACAGAAAGTGGGGAACAGAGTGTCTTAATACAAAGTTCTCCGTCTGCCTACCTTGCTTTAGACGGCATACAGCAAGAAGTATATATTTATTACTGTTGATGAAGTACTGTAAGGATATCGAAGGCGGACTCACTTTACTCAATACATGCCATTGAAACCTGAAAAATATGGCATAAAAATATTCTGGGCAATTATCAAACAAATATAGGTGAGTGTACATTATTAAGTCTCATAGCTAAATATATAAATACAGGATTTAATATAACAACAGATACACGATTTGTAACGAACACGTTCTTTTAGTTTTATAGAAAATAATTCATTTCCCCGAGTTGAGATTGAATCTACAACCACCAAATTGAAATGAAGCTTAAAATATGCTGAAAATACGAAATATTTATTGGATATTCCTTTTACAAAATGCTATACACAATTTGTTAGAAAATTCATAACGAATATATCGAGACGGGTCATCGGTCTCTCACCTGCGGCATGAGACAAAGTCTGCATTAGAAAAAGAACGTTGCTATTTAGTAAATCCATATATACATATAAAATGGAAGCTCGTTTCCAATATTTTTACTTAAAAGTCAATTCCAAATATGTATTATCTTAGGGTTCTTTGCTTTTGGACTGTCAGGATACTTGGTCGTTGTCACTGTAATTACTACCAATTGAACCTTTACTTAATTGTTATTTTTAGACGTTATTACTTATTTTACCTTGACTTTATTTAAAATAGGTTTTAATTTAATTTTAAATACGTTTTCTTTATAAATAAAGGCGAGCTAGCAAATCAAATGAGATTTCGCTCCCTTAAACTACAATAATTAATTTGGAAATAATGATTATGCTATCGCAAATTACATAATGTATAGCCTAGGTGTTATTGTGACTGTGGATTCGATGTTTAATTGGTTAGTGGCAATGTTTACAAGAATTATTCTCATCACCCCTTTGTTTTGGTAGACAGAATGTGGTGTTGAGTTACTTTACTTAAAAATGTCTTGAAAAATTGAACGGCAAGTAGGGATCGGAACGTATTAACACTAAGGTACCCTCTGTTTACTCTGCTATGCGAGAAAAAGCACTAAGCTACGAGTACATATTTTTTTTTTATATTTTTTTATTCCTTATAAAGGCCTTCAGAACCCAAGACAGAATTTTATTAATGGTATATGTATGTTCGTATTTAATAGTTTGCATTTTATATATTTTATTTCAGACCAAAAAAAATATTACATCTTATAATAAAGTCACGTAGATACTTTTTGTATTGCTATTTGGTTTTACAAGATGAAATACAAATGCATTGTAATTTATTCACCTCAGGTCGGTATTTTTTTATCAGTTTCGCGCTATATCCTGCACATATCACGGTAGGCAAAGGGAACCTGGGAACCTAGTGTCACTCCATTCCTATTAAGACACACATCCATTCTGTACTTTGGAGGCATTGCGTGTTTAGTGGCCAAACTCGACGCGAGGAAATTAAAGTATATTTTTATTTACTTTTCTGCGCTGATGCACTCCAGTGTCAGCTTGACTTACTTAATCGGATACAACGTAGAGCTTCGTAGAGTAGCAATGTAGAATTCGAATCGTTCGGAACCCATGATCTGTGAAACGCTTGACACTTTGACTTTGGGTAGGGACGTCTCCTCGCTGTGCGTTCTCTACCGTATTTATCATAGGGAGTGTTCTGGGGAACTGTTGATCTGTTGCCTGCCGTCGAATTTTCTAACCGCACACCGTCACAAATTAAAATACCATCCACACTATCTAGATACGTGGCACTCCACGTCTGTGCGGTTCCGTAGGAACTTCCTTCCACGCGCTACGCAACTGTAGAATGGTCTACCAGCGGCAGTGTTTCTAAGTCGATACGACTTGGATACCTTCAAACAGCGCGACTATCTCTATCTTAAATGTCTTAAATATCTTAAATCTATCTTAAAGGCGGGCAATGCACCTGTAGCTCCTCTGGTATTACACGGGCGAGATGCAGGTATTAGTCACCATTCTGAAAGAAGAGTGTAAAAATAATAATCTAAGCTTGAATGTGAGTAAAACAAACGTTCTGGTTTGAAAAAACTGACGAACCGAATGCAAGATCATTGTAAATGGTAAGATATGAGAACAAGTGAATGAGGTAGTATATTTGGGAAGTATGTTCAGTAGAGATGGAAGATACGAGATGGATGCGGAAAGGCGTATTGGTGCAGCTAACAGGGTTAACGGTGCCTTGGCTGCATTAATGAGCGTGAGTGTGCGGAGTCAGCTTAGCTAATTGAATCCGCAATGAAGAGACACGCAGAATGGCAGATAGTAGCGAGGATGTCACGGTGAGAATGCAAAAGAACGTGTTCAGCTGGTTTGGGCACATCGAACGAATGAATGATGAAAGATTGGCAAAAAAGATTTATTTGTGATGTAAAAGTGAGCGTGTAACAGTATGTAACTTGGGTATAAGTTAAAAATAAATATATATTTTTAATACCATATTAATCGAGACGAGTATTGTCGTCCCGAGCGTCGCAACCGTCGTTCCATCTATATAGGTGGGTGCAGAACTCGGAAGGCAGCGGTCGAAGCAAACTATCAAGTACTATGGTACTAATATAAATGATGCACATAAGGACTTGTACCAAATATATTATTAATATAATATAATAATTCGAAGCCTATAATGGCACGATCTTTTAGGATCGAAATTCTTATAAAGGCAATTTATGTGTAGGGGCGACACATATTGTGGATCAAAGTTATCTTTGACCAATATTATAATGTTGGATGTTGCTTGACGTCGCGGAGGCTGACGTGATGGGCTTATACGAACTGTTATAGCAACATTAAGTATGTCGTGGCTGATGCCGTCTCGCAGTACGCTCGCGATACGTAAGCTATGCTTGTATGGCGTTGGTCATTGACATATTTTATACCACGTCTATGACTTGGTATACGACTAGTAGGTGTGTGGTGCTATTTTATGTCCCAGGTCCGGTGTATGTAGTAGTGTCCGCCCTCATACGGGTGTGTGGTG
>JAAIXJ010000159.1:261314-286106 GCA_013403705.1 Heliconius hermathena
GTGAGAATGAAGAAGAACGTGCTCAGCTGGTTTGGGCACGTCGAACGAATGAGTGATGAAAGAATGGCAAAAAAGATTTATGATGGAAAAGTGAGCGGTAAGAGAGGTAGGGGGAGACCTCGGTTGACCTTCGAAAACACAGTATCAAAGATACTGGAGGAAGGTCACGTAAAAAGCATGAGGACCCCCCGAAGGGCATGTATGAAGAGGTTGATGACAGAGGACGAGGCGAAAGAGGTATGTAGAGACCGTAGCGTTTGGCGCTCCGTTCTCTCTGACTACCCCGCAAGGGATAAAGCGTGAAGCTAAGTTAAGTTAAGTTAAGTTCATTTCTTTGTTCTAGTGCAGAGGCAAAGCGCGACGTTGAGTTCCGCCACTCAACACGCAGTGGCTTCCAGGATTAGGTGGAAAATGAGGAACGGAAGTGTCTTAATGGGAACGGTGTGTCTTAACACTAGGTATCCAAGTTCCCTCTGCCTACACTGACACGTGCTGAATCCAGTTCGAAGATTAAAAAAATAGTTTTCCTTTAATGAAACTGGGGTACCTGGACATTTTGTAAAGTAAACTACACAAGACCTACTATAATTTTTATCAAAATTTTAAATTGGTATAAAGATGAAAACGTACATGGACACGTAATTCATTAAGAATCAGAACGTTTCGGAAGTGTCAGTAATCAGTGCTCTCACAAAAGAGGGTAATTCAAAATTTAAATAATGCTAAAGATCCAAAAGGTTACATAATAGAAAACCGAGTGCTTAGACACTGTTCCCCTACCATCAGCTAATCCCTGGTCTTTGTTTTATTACCAGAACTAAGAAAAAGTTTATTCACTCAAGTTAGAATGCAATTGGCAACCGCCTCTAAAACAATTATTTCTCATAATCACATTTTTATGTATTTCACTACAAATAGCAATTTTGTCGAACAATATTTTTTAAACTGGTATAACTTTTTTATTTAAAAACAGATTCAAATAACAAATACTAATTGTTAAGCTCGCCAAAATAAAAATAAAGTAGAGAAATTAAAATTAATAAATGCAGATAAAATTTTAAAAATCTAAGGTATTAGTTGTATTACGTTATTAAATAGATATATAGAATATATATACATATACATATATATANATATATATATATATATATATATATATATATATATATATATATATATATATATATATATATATATATATATATATATATATATATATATATATATATATATATATATATATATATATATATATATATATATATATATATATATATATATATATATATATATATATATATATATATATATATATATATATATATATATATATATATATATATATATATATATATATATATATATATATATATATATATATATATATAGATAAGTGAAGCGAAGTTTATTACTAGGTCGCCGATTTTACAAAATACGGGAAATACGCGAAAATAAATAAGTACATAATTTATATAATGTTGTATTGTATATTATTATTATGTAAAGTGAATGTTAGTATACTTATATCACAGCGTTGAGTTTCGCCACTCAACGCTAATTGAGAAGGAAAGTAGAGAACGGTGTGTTCTTAACACTAATCTCATCTCCATATTCGACTTAAATTGAAAAGCTGTTCAATGTCTAAATGTTTTTTTTTGTATTTAACTGACTATACCTTTACCTAGATGTGACGTTTAGGCTAGTAGTTGATACTGTAGCTATTAACTCTTGATATATATCTGAATACTAAGTGAGCATTTTGTAGATTAAATTTTCTATTGTTATGGAAAAAATATTAAAATTGTATTATTAAATATAATTTGAGAACGTGGAGGTTGATATCAGTGGACGAGGCGAAAGAGGTTTGCAAAGGCTAGGAAATGAATGTACGAGCGATGGTCGTGAGTTTGATTGCTGTTCGGAGTAATGTTTATACTTAAATTGTTTTTATTTCTCTTACCAGATAATTACAGAATTTTACGAGATATGATATAAAAACAAAGTATTTTACCTCTAGGGTATGTCTGCCTGAGAATTTAAAGCAAACGTACACTATATAATATATATATGCAAAAGTTTATAATCTTGTGCTTCTCCAGTGTTTACAAAGTTTTGGTTAATTTAGTTTCAATATATATTCACTACTTCCGCACATACATTTTGAACGTAGCAGAATTTAAGCACTTTGGACCTGATATCCAATTATAGTATGAGTATAATCTAATATTCACATGTTATATAATTGAATACTCAAAATATTTTAAGGCACGGCGTTGCGTTCCGCCACACTCAACACGCAATGCCAAATCGAAAATTCGACGGAAGGTGGGGAAAAGAGTATCTTAACACAGAGACAGAGGGTTTCATCTGCCCACTCTGTTATATGCAAGACAGGCGACTTCACAGCGTGAAGGTGATATAAAATTAAGAATAAAAAAATCAGCTTCACGCTGTATCCCGCACACAGCGGGGTAGGCAGAGGGAACCTAGTGTGAACACACTTTGTTTCCCGTTTTCCGCCGAATTCTGGGAGCATTGCGTTTTGAGTGGCAGAACTCATCGCCGAGCTTTACCTCGACACCAGAGCGAAGAAATAGAGATAAAAATTTAAATAATCAAAAAAAAATGTATAATATGAGGATGTAGATTTTTTTGTTCGTTATACTGATGAATAATGGTTCACAATGAAATATTAAATTCCACGTTCTCTTCAACAAAATATTTATATTAGCGGTAGTCTAGACAGTATCTTGTAATTGTCAGATTCTCAGACTGAAAGGGAACCCAGTTTTTTAGGACTGTGATCTAATTTATAAATAGTTTAAGTGTATGCTACAGGCTATTGTGGCGCAGTAGCAGCGTATGACTATAAACGCAATGGATGTGGATTGGAGCAAGTATATAAGAAACATTGAACCTATACTTTCATACTTTTATCTATACTACTAGTAATATAACAAAGCTGATCTCTACTTTCGGTACATTCTGGTACAGATAGTCGCCCTTATCCACAGTTATAATTTGTTCCACAAGTAAAGATAGTTATTTTTCTTTGATGTTTTTTCTCCTCCTCATTTTTTTTATCCCGCACACAACAAGATAGGGATATAATTATTCCTTTTATGAAATTAATGGTTTTTTTGTTTGTTTCTCTGGCGTTTGGTATATACGAATTTACAGTTCTGACAGTAAGAATAAATAAATAATACTATTATAGGATTATTATTAAAAGGAAAAGGATGAAACGATCATGAGGCACAAGCGTGTGACTGGAAATAGTATTAACGATTGTGGATTCGAGTCCCACTCAGTGGAATGAAATACCTAATATATAAATTTTAAGAAGAGGATAACATAATTGCTAAGATTCACGACAAGTTTTGTAATCATTTAAATAGTGTAATGAGGTTTAAAGTTGATAATATATTTTTTAAAGGAAAAGTTTATATGTATTTTTATTGAGAGCTTGAATTTTTAAAAGTTTTTACCATGCATCAACAAAACTTAACATTTTACAGTATAAAACTTGATAATATTTTATAATGTTGTAGTATTTAATAATATATTGCAATAAATAATAACATCTGAATAGTTAAATTGTTAAATTTATATTTCATTTCTAGAATTAGACCATACTTTAGATGTCAAGAATCAAGAAAAATTCGCTAAATAATAATGAAATATGGATTCTTGAAATACTCGAACTTAAAGAACGAGTAGTAAAAATAATACATATTTTCTTCATTATATTAAGGAGCTATAGGATATAATTAATACCTTAGAAGACCGATATTTTCAAACATTAATTTTATTAATTAGTTTATTTGTTTTAAAACGATCATTAAAATGAATACTAAGACAAGAGATTCAGCAAAGACTCAATATAATAATGACTTCATTATTTCACTTAAAAAACAAGAATAATTTCTTCTTTACATAGTTTTCTGTATGTACTTAATATGCTTAAAATCATAATTTAACAGATAAACAGTTGGAATAAAGATTGAATTTAAGATTGATTTTCTATAATATGATATTTCTCTTTAAAACAAGACAGACCACGCATTTCATCACCCATTCTTATAGTCAACCGGAACCAGAATAAAATAATTCAAATGACGGCAACCTCGGCTTGCGGCAGTTATTTTACAGGTAACCATGTGTTATAGCGTTGAGAAAACAATAAGTTTTAATTTGACATATAATTCATTTAAAAAACACATAAATGCAAATTATCAACATTAAGTGACCTGTTTAAACCAGGAGTTGTAGCAGACTGAGAGCCGGCAACCATAGTTTTTCCAATTTCTTATTCGATTTTCTTTCAAATGATATTGGATTCATATAAAAAACATATAAGTGCAATTTTTTCAACAAAAACGTATTGCCATAAATTTAATTAAAGGTGATTGCGGCACCATTCTTGTAGGTAACCCTATCATTCTTAAAAATAAGTTTCAGTAACAAAACAGATACCTGCAAATTTATGCAATGGGATCTCAGGCCATACAGTTACTTTTTAACAAAAGCTGGTTTTATATTCTAGTAATTAACAAATGAATGTAGTTACAATAATACTCACGTTGACCTCGTTTTAAGTTCTATTGATTATTATTATTGTCAATTTTGTTGCAGATTAAAACAATATGCTTCAGATTAATACAATATTTGTATAAAGTTATTGATATAACAGTATATTTTGGTTAGCATAGCAAGAAACTAGTAATTTTTTAAAATCAGCTTCACGCTGTATCCTGCATATAGCAGAGTAGGCTGAGGGAACCTAGTGTTACAATACTCTGTTCTCTCTCTCTACTTTTTGCCATTTTTTTGAGGCATTGCGTGTTGAGTGGCGGAACTCAACGTCGGGCTTTTGCCTTGGTGCCAAAGCGAAGAAATCAAAATATTAATAAATAATAATTTATTCCAACGAGTGGTAATCGACACCCCGACAGGTAAATCGATCTCACTATAGAGTGATAAGTCACTCTGCTCTTCAATTTCTATTCTTTTGAATATTTTAAAATTGGCTTCAGGTGCGGAATATCAGTAAATCGCTATGTACAATGTGTACCTTATAGTAATCAGCGGTAAATTACTTTGAACATTTTCTTAACCTTTTTTTGAACATTCTGATAATTTTTTGTACATGGAATATGGAAAATTCTTAAATAATTAAATTGTACAGGTTTCTTAAAACAATTTTGCTTTAAGCCTGTGTATGAAGAAAAATATGTTTTTAGTTATCTTTATTTCCAAGTACTTATAACAATATCAAAATCAAATGAAAAAAATAAATCAAGAGATCAACAAATCGTAAAAATCCATAATTAATATCTTTCCATATATCTGCTTATCAGATTGGTTAGCAAGAGTAGGGTGTAGGGGTGTAGGGGTGCAGGCGTTCGGAGCTCGCGCTAAGCCGTGAGTTATCGCGCGATTGATGCGATATCGCCTCGGGCGAGCAGAACGAATGGTGGCATTTGTCACTTGTCGCCTAATAAATATAGCGTATGGAGAATATCTGAGGATGCTGTATTCGAGACGATCGGGAGATCGTGCCCTGACGTAAGCTGTCCTTTTATATATTTTCTTGCTTGGATCCAATATTTTGTTTTAATAAAAAAGTTTTTCATTCTTTATCCTGCACGGCAGGATAAGACACTCCGTTCCACATACACGGCCCAACTTTCGAGACATTGCGTGCTAAGTGTAAGTGAGTTGTGAGTGAGAACCCACAACCATGGCGTATTGGACGCCGCCATCCAAGTGGACTCTGAAATCCAGAATCTCATAATTTTTATAAATATATAGTTATATGCGTGTAAATATAATAAATAAAAAGTCACTTTCTATTACACAGTTTATTATTATCTATAAATTTAAAGGTCCACAATTTACACAATATAATGCTATAGTTTAGAAGGCACGAAATAATAGAAAAGTCACAAGCACAGTAGAAGGTGATTACAGTTCACAGGATATTGAAAGCAAGTAAAGAAGGAGAAATAGTAAGAAAAAGCACAGAATACACAATTCACGTGGCGATAGTGGCAAGCAAGCAAGAGACATGCGCTTAGCGTCGGGTCAAGCTAACGATTGGTTTGACCTCTGCGTGAGCGCATATGTCGTCTTTAATAAAAGTGGCATTAGGGATGTTAAAGAGTAGATATTGCATATTACAAATATATATTATGATAAAATAATTTTTATTAAATTAATGTTAGTATGTTTTTATGTAAAATGTTAGCCACAAATATATATTTTTTTAAAATTTTATGTAAGATATGGGGACGTTGAAAGTTGGTTGTTGATGTTAAAGTAGATTATAGGTCACAGATTAGTTAGTGTGAAGATAAAGGATATATTATATTTTTAAAATAATATTCATATTTAATATGGTTTATATATANGCATAAATCAAGATAAAAAGAGAGAACCTAGTCTTACGACACTTTGTTCTTCGGCACCACATACATCTTGAGAGGCGGAAACCAACGCCGCACCTTTGTCAGATTACCAGGCCAAGGAAATTAAAGTAATTAAGTCCTTGTATCCTAAATAACTGTCGTATTACTTTTTACACTACATAATACACACCATAACTCTATAACAAGTAAAGGTAAATTGACTCTCTCGATAACAAAAAACAACGTATAAATTTAGCTTACAAAGGTTAATGATAATAATGTATGGAGGCCACAAAATTGCCTTTAAAACAAGAATGCTTCTCATCATAGAGCCCTGCCTCAGACCTCTCGGAACGTCGTCCTTGGCATTTATTTTTCATTACATTTGACCTTTTTACCTGCCTGTAATAACTTTCTAAGATTACACTCAAATAATTTAGGTAATACTTAATTATAGTTAATTTTTTTAATAAATTTTAGTTAATCTTAATTTGACTACCATGTAGTTTAGTGGTCATTGATGTTCACCATTGCCTTAAGTATTATTTGTAAGACAAAATGCTTCAATTATATTTCTGTTATTACGCATAGTGTTTTCAGTTGATGGATACTAGTTCACATTTTACTTTATAATTTTAATTATCTGATGCCAGTCGTGGCGCAGGGGCATAAAGTGTGTAAAACGGACTGGTTGTGAGTTCGATCCCCATTCGAGGAGATGAAATATTTATTTAAAACTTATATTTCTATTTCTTCGCTGGTGTCGAGGCAAGGTGCGGGGTTGAGTTCTGCCACTCAACATGGAATACCTCCAGAATTCCATAGAAAGTGGGGAACGGAGTGTCTTAATACTAGGTTCCTTCTGCCTATCCTGTTATGTGCGGGATACACGTGAAACTGATTTTATATTTATTTTGCATCGTTTTAATTTCTGCGATTTTTAACTAAACTATAAATATCACATATTGAAAAAAAAATAAAAAGCACTATTATTCAAATGCAGAATGTCCGCCAGTTAGTAATATTGGTCAATTCATACATCACGGCTTCGCTGCGCCGTTTCAACTTCTTAAACTCAATAAATTGGGGTTGAAACAAAAGGTGTAGGTACCCTTAATTAAGTGAAACACTGACTCCTGCTGTTGACACATCGAGGCCGAGACGTTCCAATTTCAAATGAATTAGTGAGGTCTTATTAAGTCAATTTACAGTGTTATTCCTTCGATTTAGCTAACGGCGCTTATGTAAATGGCTTGCGGCTCAATTTGCTATTACATAATAACATTGAATTGACTCGATGTATTGCGATGTGACTGCGAATTTCGCTTATGTTGAAATAAAGATTTAGGAATGTTTCGCAGCTGGCTCGAAGGACCATTTTATTTATTTTCTGATAAAACTTAAAGAAATCATAAATTAGAGAGTATAATATATTGTAATATTTTTTAATATTTTTAAAAGTGTTAATCTACACTTACTTCTAAATAAGTATTATTCTAATAATTATAAATAAACAAAAGATCCAAATATAAAATACATCATAAGAATTTAAAGAGAAAATGTAAGAAAAAAGTATTACATTCATTTTCCCCTACAGAGTAGCCGAAAAGGCTAATTTGTAAAATATTCAACTCTTTTGCTAATCTGTAAGTTATTTAAATACATGTAATATGTGGATTTATTGAAATAAAAAAAAAACTGTAGTTATTGCTCTGTAAAGAGAAACAACATTAAAAGCTATTGCTTCAAATATTATATTTTGAAACTACACGTTGGAAAAACTTTATTCATCTTTATTCATCAAAGCAAGAGACAATTTTTCTATCCATATCGTTCTAGAATGATCATAGAGCATAGTGCTGCAATATATATTATTAAGGCGTAGGACCTCTAATGTCATGTGCAGACAATTTAAATTAAATGAAAAGTAAAGAACTTTCTTTATTATAAAAAAAATTAAATTAAATTAGCTTCACGTTGTATCCCGCACACAGCAGGGTAGACAGAGGGAACCTAGTAAGTAGTAGTAAGTACTTTATTATAATACATACAAAAATATTAATTTGAACAAACACTTAACATAAGAAGAAATATCTCGAAAAGAGTAATATGTTCCACAACTGTACTGTTTAGGAATATAGGAACTTGAGGAATATACCGCATATTCATTAGCCCTCCATCTACCTCGATACTGACATAAAACATAAAATAATATATTTAAATATTAAACAATCAAAACGAAACATAAATTAAAAAAACAAAGACTCAACGATTCAACTTTAGTAACAACTTATTTAGCTTATCTCCAAACATTTAGTTCGTCTTTTCGAGAGGATCCTGGTTTTTATGTGAATTTAATATAATTAGTGTCTCAGTGTTCAGCGCTATCTGGTCGGGATTAGCGAGTGTGAAGCCACTTGGTGAAGTTGCCAACTTCCGGCAAATAAATAGTCCAGCTAACTTGCCCGAACTAAGGAAATTAGTTCAGTGCTCTACTTATCTTTACACTACGTGTAATACAACAGCTGTGGAACCTTTCGCATCTAGCAAAGTAGAGGGAATCCAGTGTTAAGACACTCCGATTCCATTGAGATAATTTCGTTCCCCACTTTCAGGCAATTTTTGGAGCCATTGCGTGATGAGATAATTTCAAATTACGATGTTAGGTAATTAGATATTATCACGTGACATATAAACATAAGAAATAGTGTTTTGTATATATAAGTCAACACGTGGAAATACAATATTAAAATAAAAATATGTATATTTTAAAATTGTATCAATATTTTTACTTATATTTTTTCCACCGCAACTCTCGGCTTTATATTCAAATTTAATTTTCTCGAGACATTAAGAGTCGCTTCGTTAGAGAACACCGGCCACTGTCCTTGATTTCATTTCACTCAATAAGCGGTGGGAAAGTCTTTACAGCTAATCTCGTTTGGTCGTTGCGGACGTTCCAACGAAAATAGTTTTTATTTCTAAAGAACAAGTACTGGCGTTGAAGATGATTCAATATAGAAAAACTGCTTTTCTTCTTTCAATTTATTGTAATTTGTGATTTTTGTGATGTGATTTACAACGTCCGAAGTGTGTTCTTATTTTGAATGTGTATATTGTGTAACTGAGTAAGCTCTTATATTTGTGTTTTAACCGACTCTAAAAAAAGAGGCTCTCAATTCCAAAAGTTTGCTTTCTAAATAGTTTAAAAATAAAATGTTTAAGCGTTTAATCTTAAAACGCAGGTATTCAGGTCATTTGAGGTCAAAAATTATTTAAGAAAATTTCTGTGTGTATAATTGTATATAATTAAACAAAATTAATTAAATTAGCTTCACGCTGTATCCCGTTGTATATAGTTGTGTATTATTATTCTTATAACATAAATTATTTTATTATTCCTCTTTTAGCGTCACGCTGTATTCCGCTTACAGCAAGGTCGGGAAAGGGAAACTATTGTCAAAACATTCCGTTCTCCTTTTTTCGCCGAATTCCGGAAACTAAACGCTACAAATTGCAAACAACGGGATTTTTCATTTTACTTCGTAAAGTCAATATAAACAAAATTGCCGGCGACGACTATATAGTTTACAGTAAATCCCCTGAACCTAAACAAACTTTAAACTTAACCAAAAACTAATAAACAACCGATTTCAATAAGAAAAAAAATGTTTAAATCACAGATTCCCAAGGACTCGTTCTCAAACGAGATTAGCTAAAGAGACGTCCCTCCTCCTATTAGGTTATATTAAATCAAGGTCGGTAGCGAAGTATTCTTTCACTAACGAAGCGTTTCGTATAACATTTTTGCGGTGAAAATTTAAATTTAAAAATTCTTAGCGAAATGATGAGGTCGCAAAATATTAATACTTCAAAGTTAATTGTGTACATCGTACTAATATCATTATGATACGTATAACGTTTAAACTTTTTAAGAATTTTTTTATATTATAAATATCTGTTTTTCTTCGTAAATTTTAAGTAAATTAAATAGATTAGATAAATTGTTTTAAGAATATAGAAATAAAACATAGAAAAAATATTTTCTAAATGTTCGAATATTATTTGTTTTGTACAAAAGCTACTGTATATTTTTCGGTGTTTTTACAATAATGCAAAGTCGGTTGTTGGTTCGATTCATAACCATGAATTATTTTCACGTCTCTCGTAATAAGGCTAAGCATGGTTGAGTTATGTCACTCAACACGCACTGTCTCAAAAATTTGGTGGAAAGTGAGAAATAGTGTGTCAACACTAGCGTCTCTCTCTACCTACCTTCTAATATGAGAAAAAGTCTCCCTCTACCTACCCTGTAATATGAGAAAAAGAAAAAAGAAAGCTACTTTTTTTAATAAAAAAAATTAAAAAAGTGTTACAGAAACACTAAACGTCATAAAAATAAATACAAAACTGCATAAAAGTATATACTTATAATATAAAAGAGCAGCATTTAAAAGAGTTCTGATATAATTCAGTAGCGTTGTAATGGATACGCGTGATCTGCATTCAGTGGAGGAAGTAAAGTGGATATTTTGTATAGAAACTTCTATAAAAATCCTATTGTTAAATAACAATACAGTGAATAATGTCTGTTCTATTACTTGAGGCCCTCGTGCGCGCACTGGGACAGCGTGTGACCGTAAACACGACGGTTGTAGGTTCGATTCCCTCTGAGGAGGATGATTATATTTAATTTATTTTTATTTTCCCACTCTACTAAACCAGATTGTAATTGTAAGGTAATAAAGAACAGCTATGACTACTTCATCTCGTAAAATATGTCTATTATTAAAACAAAACATTTTCAAGGAAAATGATAAATATAAACCTTATCTTGAGCTATACTAATCCTTAAAATATTGTTGAGAGCCTCAATACAACGTTGTAATATTTATTTATTTTTAAAGAAAGAAATCTTCCGGATAATTTTTTACTTAAATTGTTGTTTTAAAGTGTTTTTCCTGCTTTTGACTTTTGAATAATTGAAAACATCTTTTGAGAAGTTTTTATCTGATATTATGTAATGGTAATTGAAATTAAATTATTATTATTTAGAGGTCAGTCACGGCACAGGGGCACTGTAGGTGCGACGTGCTGTAGGTGCGACGTGCTGTAGGTGCGACGTGCTGTAGGTGCGACGTGCTGTAGGTGCGACGTGCTGTAGATGCGACGTGCTGTAGGTGCGACATGCTGTAGATGCGACTCCTACTCAAGGAAATTAAATATTGAATATTTTCATTTCCATGCTTTGATAAAGAGGCCAAGCGCGGCGTTAAGCTCCACTCAACACGTAATGCCTCCAGAAGTCGGCGGAAAATGAGGAACAGAGTAGTTACTATTCTATATATAAAAATATATACTAATATTGTATGGCTGACGATTACGTTTGTTTGATTGAATGAACTAATCTCAGAGAGTATTATTTGAAATTAAAAATTATTTTTGTGTCACCTCAACTACGTAGGACGCTTAGAAAGTGTCACGTGTCATGACACGACAACTCTTATTTATTCCGTTTGTCATAGAAGTAAAGCCAGTAAAAGCTCCTGTAGTAATTTTCCTAAAGTTTAATATTTCAGACTTCCTTTTTGAGGACCACTCTCGTGTACCCCGTACAGTACCTACATACGAGTATGTTTACACACTAGTACAGGCAATGCTGAGTTATCGTTCGATTGGCGTCGCTTGAGGTGATCTGGGACCATTTGTCTACCGTCTGATGAATATTGATGTAGTATAGTAGTGCACTTGAAAACACAAGGTGATGTCTAGGTACGGTCATTTATTTATTTTGAATTTCGTGTTTTAGTATAGAAACTAGTGAGGTTGAAACAAAAATGAAACAAAAAAAAACAATTTATATAATATGGCGAAAAGAGGAAAATGGAGAAATACATATGATACAAATTACTATATCTATTGTTCTGCATTCTACGTTTTTTCAACTGCTCTCTTTTTCCTCTCATATTAGGGTAGGCAAACGGACACTCCGTTCTCCACGCACTGCTCATTTTACAAGCCCTTACGTGTTGAGAGGTGAAACTCAATTTCGCGCTTTGTCTGGCAGAGCGTGTAAATAAGAATAATTCAATTTTATTATAGTTTAACCTGCAAGGTAATCGAACTCACAACCACCGCAAACACGGTTAAACATATCTATCTCATACCACATGCAAATAAAAAGAAATTGTGATTCACCAGATCAAATATTATTAATTTTTACTGGACTAAGTTATATAACGGTTTAGTTTAATTAACTTCCAAAAGTACTTCTATAGATAATAACTCTATAGACAAAAAGCCGATAGTTCAAGGAATCTCGTAATAAACCTATAAATAACTTTGTTTAGGCTACTTCTAGTCATTTCAGATTTAATCGCACAGAAACCCAATAGTTTTAATTAAATGTGAGGATTAATGACAGATTATTTATTTGTTGGGTTTTCTATATCAATTACTTGGTCTCGATTGATTTTTATTTAGTTTTACACATATAATACATACCTTTCTACATAGATTTATACTGTATTCCGCTTATAGGAGGCAGGTAGTCCGGAGGAAGTGTGGAGAAGCGTAGTGTTAAGACACTCCGTTCCCATCACAACCCAATTATTGAGGCAACGTGAACAAAGCGAAGAAATGAAAACAAGTATAATCGTTACTCTGAGTGAGGAACCAAATCCACAACCATTGTGATTCAATAAGAATATGTCTTCCGTGTTACGACGGTCTTCCTCTAAATAAAAAATAATCAAAAATGTATATTGTTGTAATGTTAGCAAGTGCTACGAGTAAGTCAAATTTATTATTAATTACACTGTAGTGTTGTGTTATGAATCTTTGAACATCACTTTATGCTGCCGCAAGCTTCTATAGCTCGCCGTCGATAGGGCAAGTGGTGATTAATGTTAATATAAATATTATAGTGGTTTATGATTTTTCCTTTAGTTTCACGGTAATTCCCGCATAGCAGGGGGAACCTGGTGCTAAAACACTCAGTTCTCCACTTTCCGCCCAATTTTCGAAACAATCCGTTTTGAATGGTAAACTAAACGCCGCGCTTTGCCTACCAGAATGAGGAAATGAAACAAAATTATTCCCTGGAGTGGGAACCCGACACCATCATCTTACAGCTACATACTGCCCAATGCCACCAAGACCGCAACAACTACACCGCGACCTTATAAAACTAATATCTGTCCATACATTTCCCTTGTAAATCGTATCATTTTCATTTCGAAGCAGTAGTGTGTAGGGTAACCGAACCACCGCGTACAATAAAGGGCAAGCCGCCCTTTGTGCTCCGTATCGGCATCAGTATCCAGTATCTAGGATCTCGAGCTTTGATGCAATATCACTGTTGCTTTTGTTTCGTCGTGTTGTTGGCTTTTTACAGCCCTCGCGTGTTAGATAGAGTAGAAGCTCACTTTGAGTGATAACGCAATGTGAGCTTTCATATGATTGGAGGAGCTTTCTCTTTTTTTTAATGGTAAGGGAACAATTTTTATTTATATTATTATATTTTCCTTTATTTGTATTATAAGTTCTACATACGAGTACATGGATGCCAGTCGTGGCGCAGCGGCTCGAAATGTGACTGTAAAACCGACTGGTTGTGGGTTCGATCTCCACTCGAGGAGATGAAATATTTACTTAAATTTATATTTCCATTTCTTCGGTCTGGTGTCGAGGTTAAGCGCGGCGTTGAGTTCTGCCACTCAACACGCAATGCCTCCAGAATTCGGCAGAAAGTGGGGAACGGAGTGTCTTAACACTAGGTTCCTTCTGCCTACCCTGCTGTGTGCGGGATACAGCGTGAAGCTGATTTATTTTTTTTAAGTTCTCACTTATTGCTAAATTTCGTAACTGTAGGTCCTGGGGAAGTACAGGTATTAATTTCATAAAAAATACAACAAAAAAATCGATGCATAAATACTCGTATATTTTGATTAATCGCTGATTTAGAAGAATATTTTTTTCTGTACTTCAAGGCACTATACCTGAATATATGATATAAATTTCAGTTTGATACCTCCACGCGATCTCGAGATAAATAGTTTTGATTTTAATTGACAGAGAGACAGATGAACAACAAAGTGATCCTATAAGGATTCCGTTTTTATTTTTTGAGGTACGAAACCTTAAAAAATACCTAAACTATGTAAACCAAGTTCCGCTTATAGAGAAAAATATTTCTTTAATTTATCTTTACTATCCAAATAGAAAGAAATTATTAATATTATATTATAACATGCAACCATCTAAAGTATAAAAGTAAGTCAGCTACATAAAGAGAAATACACTTTAGAAAATTTATAAAAAATTTCCCTTTACGTTCCAATTTTTATGTTTTCTAAAAGGTACACACGTACTTACGGGTATTCTAAATACAATAACTTACCTTTAATATAACTTTGAAGAATCTCCATACAAAGTAAGCAAACATGAAACTTGCAAAGTTCCTCATAATTATATCTGAATACGTTTAAAAAGTTACATTCTAAACAATAAAAAGTTTTCCCTTTGAAGAAATATAACATTTGTTGGAGCAATTTGGAAATTATTTCATAAGCTTCTTATTCTTGAACGAGATTACAGTTCGTGTGTGCCGGCTTTATATACGGCGAGACGAGAAGTTTGTGTGTACATATTCACTTTAACTAGATAAAAATATGGGATGAATATTTAATATTGTTATTGTTTTTTGCTTCACGCTGTATCCCGCTCAGCAGGGTAGACCGAGGGAACCTGGTGTTAAAACATTGTTTTCCTATTTTCTGCCGAATTCTGGAAGCAGAATTTCATTTCCCTAAATGGAAATCGAACCCACAGAAAGTTGCATTTACAGTCACACCTCTTCATCTTTTTAATATTTTTTCTAAGAAATATTGTTATAAGAATTGTTGAGCCCATGTGTAAAGCGATAATTGCGGTTTCGATCCCAATTTGAGGGAATGATTTTGCTTGAAATAATTTTGATTTTTTCATCTGGTACATAATTTGCGGCGTTAAGGTCCGTCCCTCAATAGGCAATGCCTCTAAGATTTGACTTTGTTTAGGAAGCGGAGTTTCTTGAATTTTGAGTTCTCTCTACGTCCTGTATGCGATATACAGCGTGAAACTAAAAAATATATAAATTTTTAAACGTTTTCTAATACAAATTTTCTTCAATAGTTTTTTCTTGTTTTACCTAAGAAAGTAAGTGGTTCACGCAGAGGAGATGAGAGCGCGTGTAATTATGAACACCCTTGTATAATGAATTTACTTTAATTCAATATTAAAGTAGTTAAAACATACATACTATAACATATTATCTACATATAAATTTATTTATATGTAGATAATATGTTATAGTATGTATGTTTTAACTACGAGCATATACAGAGATAGGACAGATATGTTACGATAAGATTCGATTAACTCAAATCTAACATAGGAGTAGATCAGTATATTGTACTGGTTGTAACTAATAAACTGTTAATGTATTAATTGTGGGTTCGATTCCTATTCGGGGGAATGAAATATTTAATAGTTTTATTTTCTCGCTCTAGTAAAAATATAGAATAAAGAATACAGTAAAATTATATTGTTAATAATATGATATATTCATAAGCATGCATAATACATATTACGAACTAACTTATTAAATGAAGTGTGAAATATTGATCCATAATTATATAAAATGATGAATATATCGATTTGCAATGTACGTACGGTTCAGAGTTAAACTTGTTTTGTTTGTAAATGAACAATAGGCTAATAGCCTACTCGCTACTTATATGAAATAAATTATATGTATTGTTTTTGTATATTTTATTACTAAAACAAGAATTTAATACGTTTTGCCTGTTATAATTTTAACTCAAATTGCAGCTGTGTGAATCAATGACAAAAATTTGCTTGAGGCAATTTTGGGTTAAGACAGTCAAAGTTTTGAAACATTTGCTTATATAATCACCACTTGAGTGGCGGAACTCAACGCCGCGCTTTGTCTTTCAGACCAAGCATATGAAAATAATTCATTCTCCTGAATGGTTATCGAACCCACAACTGTCGCGCTTACCGTCAGCAGCTGTGCCGCGGCACGACTGTTTGAAGTATTTTAAATTAGTCTTAATTGGAAACGAAGTCAAATTTACCACTTCATCACACCTCCCCACTACAGTGCATTGCAGAAGCCTCTGTGGCTTATATGTAATTAATGGAAGAAGCGGCGCCGTCGTTTTTGCGGTCGCAAATAAAACTTCCCGCCGACCACTGCTCAATATCGATCTCTTCAACTTAACTCCCAATACTTCCTTTTGTTTTATTCATCGCGTTCTTTGTAAATTTACGCGATTGAATGGAAATAGTTCAACCGACGGTTTTATGTTAATTATTCAATGCTTTTTAAATATGACCCGAGTTATTGAATTACAAACTGGATTGAACCAGTTTATATTTTAATTAACTTTCATATATTTATTGCTTATAGTGAAGTGGTTGTTTTTTATGGAAAAGGACAAGGCAAACGAGCATTCGGGTCACCTGATGGTAAGTGATCACCGCCGCCAACGACCCCGTGCAACACCAGAGGAGCTACAGGTGCGTTGCCGGCCTTTAAGGTGGAGATAAACGCGCTTTTTGAAGGTATCCATGTCATATCGACCTGGAAACACTGCCGCGGGTAGGCCATTACACAGCTCCGTGGTGCGTGGAAGGAAGTTCCAACGAAACCGCACAGTAGTGGATTGCCACGTATCCAGGTGGTGTGGATGATATTTCAGCTTATGGCGTACTGTGCGGTTAGAAAATTCGGCGGCAGGTAACAGGTCAAACAGTTCTTCAGAACACTCCCCATGACAAATGTGATAGAGAACGCACAGCGAGGAGACGTCTCTACGCAAAGCCAAAGTATCAAGCCTTTCACAGAATATTGGGGCCCCAATGATTCGAATGGCTCTACGTTGTATGCGATCAAATGGTTCAAGCTGATACTGGGGTGCACCAGCCCAGAGATGAAAACAGTACTCCATATGAGGCCGAACCTGGGCCCTATATAGGGCCAAACGGTGTTTTGACGTGAAGTACCGTCTCGCTCTGTTGATGACCCCCAGTTTCTTCGAGGCCAACTTGGCCTTGCTTTCCAGATGATTGCGATACTGGCAGTCACTCGAAACATTAAGGCACAATATACTGATACTAGGCGCGGCTATAAGGGGAATGTTCTGAAAGACTAGTAATACTATAAATGGGTTTTTTTTGTGGTTAACGCGCAAACTTGTGTCTTCATGGGGTTAAACTGAACTAAGTTCCATTCACCCCATGAGGAAACATTGTCGAGGGATGCCTCAAGATAAGACACAAGTTTATTTCGGCACTGTTCAGCGTTTTCCCGAGAAAGACTTGCTCGGCCGGAGTAAACAGCGTCCACCGTGCTATCATCTGCATAACAATGAATGCTAGAATCCTCTAACATCATTGATATGCAGAAGAAACAGCATAGGGGACAGCACGCAGCCAGTGGCAGTAGTAGGGCAGTGGGGAACGCCAGCGTTCACGGGCATATGTTTAGAGCAAAAACCGTCGACAGCGACCTTGATGCTGCGCCCAGTGAGAAAGCTGGCGACCCACTTGCATAAATTCTCGGGAAGCCCATAGGATGGAAGTTTAGCTAGGAGCGCCCCATGCCACACTCGATCAAAGGCCTTCGCCATGTCCAAACTAACTGCCAGGCCCTCTGCCTTACTTTCAATAGCCGCAGCCCAACAATGGGTAAGGTAAACCAGAAGATCACCGGTTGAGCTTCTTTCTAACATTTTTGAAGTTTTATTCCACACGTAGGAAAGAAAAATATTTATTTAGAAAACTTTTCTAAATAAGTACTTCTTTTTGTCTCTATGTACTGGGGTGAACATAGTACGAGTAAATACATACATAAAAAATAAATAAATAAATCAGCTTCACGCTGTATCCCGCACACAGCAAGGTAAGCAGAGGGAACCTAGTAAGACACTCCGTTCCGCACTTTCTGCCGAATTCTGAAAGCATTGCGTGTTGAGTGGCAGAACTCAATGCTCCGCTTTGCCTCGACACTGGAGCGAAGAAATGGAAATATAAATTTAAGTAAATATTTCATCTCTTCGAGTGGGGATCGAACCCACAACCAGTCGGTTTTACAGTCACACTTTATGCCGCTGCGCCACGACTGGCCTCATACATACTAGGCGTTAATGTTTGATAAGATTAAAAACCGGACAAGCGAGTCGGGCTCACCCACCGAGGGTTCCGTACAAAAATTAGAAGTTTCGAGCTTTTTCTGAAATTCAGACTCCTTACATTTGATACTTCACTTAAACTAGCAACTTGAATACCAAATGTTGCCCCTCTTTTAAGGCTATATCTATTATAGGCATTGTTTTCAGAATTATAGATTAACTGAGAGTGCCATATTAATTTTGATTCCCTTTACGTCGAAAATACGTGTCGAAATACGCATTTTTTGCTATTTTAGGCTATTATTTTTGGGATTTAACCACAAATGTATAGTTTTCAGATTTTTTCGCGAACTAGTACTACCTGTATCTGACAAATTTCATAATTGTAGGTTAACCGGAAGTATCCTATTAATTATGATTCCATTTATAGTGTTGAAATATGCGTTTTTTGCTTTATAAACAGTCATATATTTTTTTACATATTTGTAGAAATACATTTTTTTTTTGGAAATCAGATCAGCCGTAGATCTAGGTGTATGGTTTGAATATCAAACCCGATATCTTACAAGGGTTCCTTTTTTTCCTTAAAAGATACCGAACCCTAAAAAAAGCAACTGCTCATTTATCGGCAATTTGGTGAAATTAAATAGCTCTTAATGCAATTACCTTGTTCTCCCATATATCAAGTTGTCTTAAATTTATACAAACTACAAATGTCTGCAAAAGTATCTTTAAATAGGTGTTTCTTCTATCCAGTTAGATAAGGTGTGACGGTGAGTAACGTCAATCATCACGCCATATTCCTATAAAAATAGAGAAAGAACTGACACCAAAATGATATTTTACGCATTAAGAATTATAATTAAATTAATAATTATAAAATGATATTAAAACTATTACTATATTAACTATTAAGTTATATTAAAATAATTATTATAGAACAAATTAACTGTATAAAATACAGAACTCAGATCTTTGCTGATCTAGCTCTATTTTAACAATCAGAATCAAAAATAATTCTACTTAAGACCACTCCATATCGCTTATTTGGTGTTCCGTAAAACTAAACTGACATCTTTACCTTCTTTTTAATGTTTTTGATTGCTAGTTTCGAGACCGTGGCAAACATATTTTAAAGTATTCACATATTATTTGGTATTTTGTATAAGTTACTGTTCCGAGCAGCTCGCCTCACTTCGCTTCGCTTCGTCTCGCTCGCCTCGCCGCTACACAAACTCACCTCTATTAAAGTACATAAAAGAGACGCATTTTCTACAAATGCTGGATTTCATTTTAAGGAAGTTTCACATTATTTCTGTAGAAGTTATTGTTGAAATGTAAATATGTGATTATAACTCTTCCAACTGAACTGAATCCACGGCTTCATATAGATATTTAAATAAATCTACATTTAAAAGCGTCGCAGCGAGAATGTCCACGTTTTTAGAATAAACGCCGTCACCTCAACTCTTTGCATTAAAGTTTGTTTCACGGTGCATTTTTATGAAATTCTTGGGTTTTTTTGTGTAGAGACGAAAATATTATGTTAATGTTGATGCAGCTTAGGCTTTATGTGTGTCTTTTAAAGTACATTTTCCTACTGTCATACGTTGTCATATGTCGAAATGTATTTAGCAAAATTTTGGGTATTTTAGGTGAATGTATATAACCATATAACCATATACAGGTGCTGATATGTTTTGAGCTCTTCCTTTTGTAAAAAAATATTATTTACCCATGCGTATATTGCTGTATATTGCTGGATATTCCTGGGAGATAATTAAATTAAGACATTTGTAGGTCAATAATATCTACCTACCAACAACAGTGTTCGAAGCATTTATCAGCTGAAGTTGCAGTGGATAGAACACATATAGTGGGGAACCAATGGTCGTTGGGGCAGAAAGGATCTCGAATGGCGGCCACAAGCGGGTGAGGCTGAGAGGACAGGCCCTACGCCAGGTCGACTGAGTGACCTGGTGAAGGTCACGGGAAGCCACTGGAGGCGAGCAGCGCAGAACTGATTGGCGTGGAGATTCTATGTCCATGTTAGAGTACGCGTCAAAAGGCTGATGTGATGCCTATATGTTGATGTTTAACATAAGTCCAGAAGAATCAGCGATTTATTGTACCTAAAATCTGAACCTGATTTATGTTATATTTAAGTTCACTCGGTGGAAGACAAGAACTTATTTATTATTTTTGCCTAGCTAAGGCTAATTAGAGCACTTTATCTAAAAAATTACAGAATATCTCTAATTACGCGGAGAGTAAAAAAATCATACTTTTTTAGAACGGAACACAACGCTGCGTTTTATTTTACCACAGTTCTTATTAATATAACATATGATATCATTTTTATATTTTTTTTAAAGTGTTATTCCATACTTAGAAATGAAAAATACTTATTAGAAAACATATAAAAATTTGAAGATGGATTATGGATTTGAATCCGCGCCTCTGGGAAACCGAGGAGTTCCAAGAAGTGCGGGTTCAAATCCGTTACGTTACGTCCAAAAAAAAATTTTTTATATGTTTTCTAATAAATTAATTCTTAATAAAAAAAACCGACTTCAAGCAACGAACTAAAAAGTAAAAAATAATTTTACATAAAGCAAACCGTCCTTTGATTTTGTTAAACAAAAATAGTTAAAAAAGGATTTAATAATTTTAAAGTCGGTGTCAAGTAAAACAAAATGGCTTAGTGATTTGATATTGTAGTAAGGTTGTGTAGTATTGGCTTGACACGCAATGACTCCAGTATTCAGCGGAAAATGGAGAAAGAAATGTTTTAATACTAGATTCTCTCTGTGTGCGAGAGATAGCGTGCAGCTAAAAAAAATAGATACTTGGATTAAAATCAATTGGCAACCAAAAAATCTATAAATCAAATAAAGTGCGTAGGGTAGTTTCCGAGTATTTTAGTCAGTTCAGTCTCACCGGCTAATTAGATATAGAGGGGGTAGCACTCCGCTGAAAAGGTTAATTATTTTCTTTATACGTCCAAATTAAAAGGTGACCTCCGTAATTAATTCTTTTAAGTGCGCCGCAAGGGGCAGGTGTATTGTTCTTTCAGTCGGTATTATTTTTACGGAGGCTGTATGTAACAAAGCGTTTGAGATTATTTAACGTTGACCCCGTTGTAAGCACTTCTTACGATCGACACAATGGAGTGCCTTTCATGTCTCACTTTCGATGTGTATTCGTTTTGAACTTATTGAGAATTTACTGAGCTATTGTTCCTTTTTTCTTTATTGTTTTTATGGTTTTTTTTTGTCTGAATAATGTAGGATAGGTAGTGATAGATCACTCAATTGGTTTTTAATACGAATTTAAGAATATAAGGCTGTTCTTCAACTAACTAGAATATTGTACTAAAACAAAAAAATACTAATTAAGAAAAAATACAATTTCGTATAATCAATAAATCTTGTAATGTACTTATTTCGAAACCGTATAAAAGTTTTAATTTTATTAGTTCTTTAAAAAAAGTTCGCGGTACCTATCTATCTATCTCTTATAAATAAGTCACAATAAGGTATTTTGTGACAAAAAATAATTGTTTCTTTACAAAGATCACTCAGCCTGCGTGCGAGTAGGAGCTGGCATGTCGCCCTGGTTTGACATCCGATCGGGTATTAAACAAGGTTGTGCCATGTCAGCTTGGTTGTTCAATTTGTATTTGGATAGCTGTCTCCAAGGAGTGAAACAAAGTGAAATGGGAGTGAAAGTAGGTGACCTGAATGTGAATTGCCTGCTGTACGCAGATGATGCAGTGCTTATTGCATCATCAGAATGCGAGTTGTAGGCATTGGTCATCACTCTGAAAGAAGGGTGTGAATATAATGGTCTAAGCCACAATGCGAGTAAGAAAGAGAAAGAGATTTTGAAAGAGATGAAGAAAGGACGGAATGCAAGATCAGTGTAAATAGTAAGATATTAGAACAAGTGAATGAAGTGGTATACTTGGAAAGTATGTTCAGTAGAGATGGAAGATACGAGATGGGTGTGGAAAGGCGTATTGCTGCCGGTAACAAGGTTAACGGAGCCTTAGCTGCATTGATGAGACGGCGAAACGTCAGCACAGCTGCGCGTTTGGCCATACACCATGCCATTTGGTACCGACTCTGTTATACGGCATCGAAACGTGGGTATTACAGAAGAAGAATGAAAGAAAGATGAATGCTGTAGAGATGCGATCTCTTCGTAGGATATGCGGAGTCACCTTAGCTGATCGAATCGAAGTGAATGAAGAAGAACGTGCTCAGCTGGTTTGGGTACGTCGAACGAATGAGTGATGAAAGAATGGCATGGCATTTATGTTGGAAAGGTGAGCAGTGAGTGAGGTAGGGGGAGACCTCGGTTGACCTTCGAAAACACAGTATCAAAGATACTGGAGGAAGGTCACGTAAAAAGCATGAGGACCCCCCGAAGGGCATGTATGAAGAGGTTGATGACAGTGGACGAGGCGAAAGAGGTATGTAGAGACCGTAGCGTTTGGCGCTCCGTTCTCTCTGGCTACCCCGCAAAGCATAAAACGTAAAGCTAAGTTAAGTTAAGTTAAAAATAATTGAAAATTGCAAGGTTGTTTCATCATTTCTTATTTGACATGGATATTGAAACTCACGAGCGAAAGTTATTCCATCCATCCAGGAAATTTTATTAAGATGAACTTCGGCTTTTACACAATATAATTTGGACGTATACTTTTCGAGAAATTATAAAATTAAAATAATTCAACGCTCTGTTTACTTACGGCTTAAGCTTAACACGCGCGGGGATACCGCAGATGATATGATGCAGGCACGTTGTGTTTGGATTTTCTCAGAATTATGAAAACAAGCTGTTCATGATTGAATGTATCAATCTGTTGACAAATGCAGCACACTAAAATTGTAGAATGCGGGCGAAGCCGCGAGTGGCCCGCTATTTTTATTATATAGCTTGTTACAGCTCGACCTAATAAAAACGACCTCACAAATTATTAATTATTCTTTACATTTTTTCCCTTCCATCTCTATCTTTAAATATAAGTTCTTAATTTATAAAGCATTGACAGATAATATTCCATTTTAATTGCGTTTCATTCAGTAACGTGATCTTAATTTTAAAAAGATTCAAAAGATAGCGTGGATTCGTTTATACGTGTAACGAATATTGATAGCCAGAGCAACTTGAGCTTCTATAACAAATATGCTATATGAAAATTGGGACCAATATAGGGTAGCTTAAGATATATAATGACTAATATAAGTTGAACCGTCTCTACATGTATGTATTACAACAAAATGGTTCTTAGTATAATGGTGATATAAAGCAAGTGGTATTAACAGAGTATTTCCAGGGCGATTCCAATCTCAATCGGCAAGAGATTACGAAGTCTGATTGCATTTGTCCTATTCTGTGATTCGATTCAATGCATATTTTCATTATTTTCAGCAAAATATAAGGTTAAATGATTTTTGTAATAATTTATGTTATTATATTATTACTGTCACTTAGCAATTATTGCAATAAATATGAACAGAGTGTTTTGACACTAGATACTCTCTGGCTACCCTGCTATATGCGGGATAAAGCGTGAAACAGAAAAAAGGATAAATAATGTAATTCAGTTCAATACTGACAATTGCATTGTAATTACATTTTTCAGAAAAAAATAATTACGTCAATATAATATGCCGAAACAATGTTTACAAAACTTAGATTACATCTCCTACAATAATTAAAAAATGCGTAATTTATGCAACTAATAAGCGATATATTACTCCGATCTCTCCTTTCTACGTTTAGAAACATCTGTGAGATTTATTTTAATCTAATAAATCCAACGCAGCACTTTGTGAAACTAGATAGTATGTGTTTAAAAATAAACATTCCCCTAAGTGGAATTTGATCTTGTTTTCATGAGACGCGTTTCAACAATGCCATATGACATCGATGGTGTCGATAAGTGCATAATAGAAAAAAATACATATTTTTTAATGTTCATATTGTATTTTTAAACATTTTTAAAGTGTTATTCCACACTTAGGAAAGAAAAATACTTATTTAGAAAACGTATAAAAATTTGAACGCAGCGGGACTCGAACCCGCGCCTCCTGGAAACCGACCAGGCGCTCTGACCACTAAGCCATGCGTTCTCGCCAAGCTACGTCGAAATTTTTATACGCTTGTTACAACTT
>JAAIXJ010000159.1:286578-417231 GCA_013403705.1 Heliconius hermathena
TTCTCTCTTGCCAAACGATAATTCTTAGTAATTATCTTTGGGTAGCGGAAATTTGTAAAAATCTCCCTACAGAGATGCTAACAACCATAATAAGTTGTAACAAGCGTATAAAAATTTCGACGTAGCTTGGCGAGAACGCATGGCTTAGTGGTCAGAGCGCCTGGTCGGTTTCCAGGAGGCGCGGGTTCGAGTCCCGCTGCGTTCAAAATTTTTATACGTTTTCTAAATAAGTATTGTTCATATTGTATTTTTCTTATAAGCAAGTGGACTAAATAGTCAAATCAAATAGACAAATCTAAAATTAAAACATATACTGATCCACAGAGAGACAAGGTAGGACAAGAAAGTAGCAGAACTCAACGCCGCACTTACTTTTACGAACGCGGTGAAAAAAAAACATACATATAGTCATGATAGCCTCACATTGCATACTGCATAATACCAAAGTAGGCAGAGACAATATAGTATTAAGACACTCCGCTCCTCACGCTTCGCAAAATTCTCGAGAAATTGCATATTAATTGGTGGAACCTAACGCAGCGCTTTGACTTGTTACTAAAGCGAGGAATTAAAGATAATGCATATTCACGAGCGAAAATCGAATCCACAACCGCCGCGCTTACGAGACGACGCTACGACGACGAAGTTCTACAAATGAAATGGCCAAATAAACGTAGCTAATATTTAAAGGAATGAGAGTATGAAATCTCACACCTAATTACGGTATACAGTGTTAATTACGTTCATAATTAATAAACTACTTGGAAATACAATTCTACAAGTCCTAGATATTATTTATTTATTCAAGAGTTGAGTCTTACTTAACTACTACATACAACTACTTAACACTATGCTTAGAGCCAACTCGCTTATTCAGAGGCGTGTGTAGTTAATGAAGACGTATTGACGTCGACTCTAATTTTGTTAAAAGTTTATATTTCTGTACGTTACGTACTATACGGGAAGTGCGTTTTGTGAACGGGGTAGGGCACATTTTTTGTAAGACTATTTATATATTTTGTCTGAACGCCTTAAATACGATAGTTGTCTATTCGATTTCTCCTCGGGGGAATGAATTATATTCATTTTCGCGCTCTGGCAAGATAATAAGCGTTAAGTTTCACATCTCAAGAATATGCCAATTTGGTGAAGCAAGCAGAAGCAGAGTGTTGAAACACTACGTCCTGTCTGCCAACTCAGCTGGAAGAAGGATAAAACGAGGATAAAAAATAGTTCATTATATAAATAAATATTTATATAAACTTTTTGTATGCTTCCGTTTTTATATTATTATATTTCATATAATAATAAAATTACAAATAAATTACAAATTTATTTAAACTGGTCGTATTTGTAATTTAAACAAGTGAACTACGATATACGATACGAGATACGATAATATTGCAATAATATGATTAAAATATATTATGAATTTTGTGAATGTTATATTTACAATAATATATAATAGAAAACATTACAATTACAAGTATTGGTAACGTTTTTAATATAAATAAACATTTACACACTTATTGTTAGTTAAAACAAGGATTGATTCTACTGTGGAATATAATTATATAAAGTAAAATATGTTTACTTATACTGCTTAAAAATATTAGAGGCCGTTGTCGCGCAGTGGAATAGCGTCTGTCTACAAACGTAACGATTGTGAGTTCTATTCTCACTCGAGGGAATCAAATATGGCGTTGAGTTCCGCCACTAAGCACGCAATGTTTCGAAAATTATATGGTACGTTTGGGCAAATAATAAATTGAATGTCAAAGGTTCCTTACTTAGGAGTCCCTTACAAGACACGAGAGTGACATGCTATTTATTTTTAGTTTTATTTCGAAGGGAAACCTCTGTCAATATTTATCGGTACGTTTCTTAAATTTATTATATTTTAAATTAGAATTTTTCTACAATGTGATATATAACTGAACTAGAGGCGAAATAAAATAGGACCGGTCTCACGGACCCAACACCGCTGACGGCGGGTTAATTGTTCAAGCCGCAACCTAAAACTACACGTGTGATTAAATATAATTTCATACTAGGATTTGAATTCACATTTAAATACTTACAACGTTTATTAAAATAACCATATTTTAGAATAAAACTAAAGTCTTTTGTATCATTTCGTACCAGTGAAGATGTGTGTGCTTTAAGTAATTTGGCGCACTCAACGCCTCTCGCCGCGAGTCGAGCGTATAATACTACTTGTTTCGTAGCGTTTCATTTTATTTTACGTTCATAAATTTCATAAATATTAACATCCGAGAGCGCTTCAGATGGAAAAAATTATAATAATTCATTTTAAATCATTACGCTTTATACGGAATATGTTTGAGGGTTTCCTTGATTAACGTGGCATTGATGTAGGACTGAATATGGTGATCGTAGGTTTGAATCTTATTAAAGGGAATTTTTACATTAATATCCATTCAAAAAAAATATTAATGATTTTAGGCAAACAATATAAACAAGTTGCATCAAGCGTATTAACACGTAATAACTTCGACATAGCTTGATGAGAACATATAGTTTAGTGGTGAGAGCGCTTGGATGGTTTCGTAGAGGCCCAAGTTAAAATCCCGCTATGTTAAGATTTTTATACTTCTTCTAAATAGTATGCCTCTGGAATTCATACTTGTCTTTGGGTGGAGGAAATTTATAAAAATCAGATAATACAGAGATGCTAATAACATAAATTGTAACAAGCGTATAACAACTTCCACGTAAATTGATGAGAGCATACGCTCTCATCAATTTACGGCTTAGCGGTCAGAACGCTTGGATGATTTTCAAGAGGCACGCATTTGAATCTCGCTACGTTCACATTTTTATAGATTTATAAAAAAATCATGTCGTATTTAAATATTTATAGTTTAGCTGGACTGTTATATTTATTTTTTTATAAATGTCAAGAGAAAATGCATATCACTCTCAACAACTGGTCTGATACGATTCTACATGAAGTGTGGAATTCTATAAAATCAAATATAACTTACCTGTCCATTTATTTATTAACTACACAACATTCGGCCGGTCGTGGCGCAGCGGCACGAGGTGTGACTGCAAAACCGACTGGTTGTGGGTTCGATTCCCACTCGAGGAAATGAAATATTTACTTACATTTATATTTCCATTTCTTCGCTCTGGTGTCGAGGTTAAGCGCGGCGTTGAATTCTGCCACTCAACACGCAATGCCTCCAGAATTCGGCAGAAAGTGGGGAACGGAGTGTCTTAACACTAGGTTCCCTCTGCCTACCCCGCTGTGTGCGGGATACAGCGTGAAGAAATTTTCACAACATAAAAAAAAAAACATTCTAATCCGTAATGCTACACGAAAGATATATTTGTACAAACACACCGAAAAGATTTGTGTTCTTTTACAATTTTTATATTATGCAATTTTTTTTTAATTTTAAATGAATATGTTCATTTTTAGTATAGATGAAAATTGACCTTCATTTCACTAACAAAATTAAATCCATAATAAAATAATAATTAGAATGTCTTATCCAAACATCGCTCCCAACCCTAAATTAACAGCTTATTCTCTAGCGACGACATATGCGTGATCGCGATGTTACCCTCTTATACAGTATGGCCGATGAGTCGTGGTCTTAGCTTTAGATAGCTGTGTTGATTCCATTGTAGGTTTTTTTAGCTTTTTATTATTTTCTTCTCGAGTGTACAATGCGCAAATGTTCAGAAAACTTAAATTTAGGGCCACGATTCTTCGGCCTCACTGTACGTACAATGTATATCGATTTCTACCCCATGGATAGGGATTAGCTATAATACAGATTACAGATTTGGTATGTTTGTAGATAATTACTATTGAGCTTAGTAGTAAATGTTTAATTATTTTTTTTTTTAAATAATGGGTTTTTGTAAAAATTTTTTATAGTTATATTTATAGATTTTTCAACATGTCCTTTTCAGCAAATTACATATTATATTTTTGTCTATTTATTATAATTTTTTAGTTAGTTTACTAGTAAAGCTATAATCAGAATTTAGAAAGTCTATAGCGGCAAACATCCTATATATTAAACGTCCTTCGTTTGTTCCACTGGTACCAACTACTTCATTCTCTTCGGGATCCCTATTTTTAATATGTCACCCTCCTTCAGTACCTTTATTTCCCTTTACTCATCTACAATGCCAAATAATCGACATGACAAAATTTCTAAGTCCAACAGTTTCATCAGCACGTTGTCTGACTATTCGAATAATATAACGAATCTGTCGTTGTTGATCTGACGTTGCACAGTGACTTAGCGTCTAATTGTGAAATCCACTGATGTGTGGTATGCATTATTTTATTTCCTCGTCCTCGGGAACATTAAGACAAAGCACGGCGTTAAGTTCCCCCATTCAACGCAGAATGTCTTATAAAATTATGAAAGTGCCTACTTTGCTATACAACGTAAAATAAATATATTCAATAACATATTTATGAATAGGTAAACGTAGGCTGCAGTTGGAGGGTTAAGGAAATACGATTTTTTATATAAATTTATATTAATAAAAATTTTAATTGAAATACATAAATTAAATCTAACTTATATAGTCTTCAATGTTGGAGAAACAATATTGAATCTAAAGCTAACTAAATCTAACTTAACCTACGACTTAACTATACCATGATGGAATAATATGTGCGGGAACAGAAGAAATTCTTTTCCCACCAGCGTCTTTCACCCGATCTCTCCTTTGTCAGCGTTTTGTGGCGCTCTACCGCCTATCAGACGGACACATTATAATATTAAATAAGTTTTCCGCCTGTGACACCGAGCGCTATATAACAAATAAAGATAAAAAATAAAATACAATTTGTTATTAAAATTTTCTAATCTTAATTTCTTCGAATCTTTTATGAAATTTCGATAGAGTATTTAATTATTGTTTCGTTCAATTTCCACGAAGTGTAATCTGTAAGCAGTAAATAATATGGTTGAAATATTTGACAATATTATGATAATTAAACAGTTTTGATATTTTACCTGATACGTTCCAGCATCACGCTTAGTATCCAGAACAAAGTACCAGAGAGAGGAGACGAAAATAAAGTAAATATAATTATTCCCCTGAGAAGGAATCCAACCTGCGACCCACATTTGAGTCACTACGGTCTCAAAATCGAAATGTTTAATTAGTATAATATAATATTATACTTAAACTATCAATTTCACACAAAATTAGAGCGAAATACCAGTTAAACAATTACAATAATAATTGAATGTAATTTCAGAATAAGCTTTCAAACATGTTATGCCACAACGAGTACAATATAACTAATACAAAACTCGATGTAACGAGATTTGACTTCACTCAATATTCAATATATAAACGTGGTTTGAAAATTAACTATATTTTGATATTGCTTTGCGGTTGGATGTTTGAACCAGACCCAGTTAGTCGGTTAAAGAGCAGGTTCACGTTATAGCAGTGTAGCCGGAGAGTACTAAGTGTTAAGACACTTCGTTTCCAACTCACTGCGGAATTTTGAAGACATTGCTTGTTGAGTGGCGGAACTCATCGCCTCCCTTTGGTTTACCAGAGCAAAGAAGCAAAAATATTTTAGTACTAGAGGGCGCGCGCGGCTTCGCCCGCTTATTAGGAGTGAATTCTATAAAAACCACGAATCACGTGTTCAATAAAATATTTTTAACAGTCTGAATTTAAATTTTTATAAAAATCGGTGGCAATTTAAAGATTTTTCCATATAAACTTTCAACCCCTTATTTGAACCCTTAGGGGGTGAATTCTTAAAAACCATGAAACACGTGTTCAATGAAATATTTTTAAGAGTCTGAATTTCAAATTTTATAAAAATCGGTACAGATTAAAATTTTTTTCCATACAAACTTTCAACCCCTATTTCATCCCTTTAGGGTTAAAATTTTTCAAATTCCCTTCTTAGTGGATGTCCAGAATATGAAAATAAACATCTGCCCAAATTTCACGTTTCTACCATCAGCGGTTACGGCTCTGCGTGCGTCTTACCTCAGTCAGTCAGCACAAGTCCTTTTATATATATAGATAATCATTCTGCTGAGTATTGATCGAACCCAAAACCGTCGCGTTTATAGTCAGGTGCCGTCCTACTTCACCACGGACGCCTCGAGTCAAAGATTCTGCCATATATATGATGGTATTATTAATTAAAATCACATCTTTTTTATATTACTAGCACACAGTAAAATAAAAAAAGAATAAAACAAAAAGCTCCTGGTAAAATCCAACAGCATAGAGATATTCCAACCGCCGCCATGTACTAGTATTGTATTGTACTGAAAAACAAATACCGTTCTGATCGGTGTTTGACAAGCGCCAGTAAAAAGAGCCGCTAACTACCCGCCATTGACGACTCCGCTCCCGCTGGAACCAATGAACAATTCTATACTATTCTATTCTACCATTCAATACTGTATTGTATAGAGCTTTTAAATGCTCGGGAGAGATGTTTGTAAGTGAAGGTATCTATAGCTTTTTTAGCTTCACTCTGTATCCCGCATATGGCAGAGGAAACCTTGCGCTATAACACTCTGTTTACTACGCACTGCCCAGTTTTCGAAACATTGCGTGTCGAATAGTGGAACTTTTCTGATCGCTCTGCTTTTTTATTCTAAGCGAGAAAATGAAGACAACTCATCCGTCTGGGTGGGAATCGCAGTCAAAACTGTAGCTCTCACAGTGAGACATTTTGCCGCTGTGCCACAACGGTCTCTATAATAAGAAAAATATATAGATTTAACTAAAACTATAGTTACCGAGAAAGAAGATTATATATTTTTTAATATTTTAAATATGTGAAAGAAAATAAGTAAGAAGATTATATTTCCGCAGTTAAAGAGTATTTTTTTCACAAAAATTTCATCAACTCTTATGCCCTATAACTAATTTAATAAATATTATGCAGAGAGGCTATTAGTGACGAACAATATCTCTTAATTAAAAACAAAGCATTGCAATTTTTTTTAGGGTTCTGTACTTTATCAGGTTGTCTGTTATGACCTTCATCTCTAGATGGCGTAAAAGTATCAAGTAGAAATTCATTAAAATATTCAGGTCTATAGTCTATTCAAGCAAATCAAGCCTCTAAGTCAACGCAATCAAAAAATACGAGCACTTTTGCGTGATTTTGCTGCATTTTATATAAAAATTGCTCCGGAAGCCTCAGTGGCCTCAGTTCCTGAGATTAGCACGTTCAATCAAATAAACTCTTCAAGTTTATAATATTAATATAGATTGTTTTTCGACAATCGAGGCTAGTCATTGCACTGGGGCACAAGCGTGTGACTGTAAGCGCGACAGGGTGTGGGCTCGATTCCCAGTCAAGGAAGAGTAGAACTAAGGAATTCATCACGCAATGTAAAAGTTGTTAGAGTGTCTTCACGCTAGGCTGGTACATGCGGGATAGAGCGTGAAGCTGATAATAAGACGATAAACATAAAATAATCCAAGTGCCTGTCATTGTTTCATATATAAAACAAAATTTCATAATAAATAGCACAATTACAATTGTTATAACAATTCAAGTTTCATTATTAAAAATTAAAAAGTTTCATTATTAATAATTAATTAATTAAACTATAATAGTATATACAATTGCAAACAAAGCTAATGTTATATTGATCATTTAAATTTTAATGAATGAATGATTTTTTATGAATAGAATATTAATAAATGAGGTCATGTGATGTTCAAGTAGTTTACTATTTTTTTATTAGCTTCACTTTATATCCCGCATATAGCATACTAGACAAAGGAAACCTAGTGCCAAAACACTCTGTTCGTCATATTACACTCTTTGAGTGACGTAACTCAATGCTGTGCTCTGTCCTGTTACCAGAGCGAGGAAATGTAATTATATTATAATTACTTTCCCCGAGTAGAAATCGAACCCATAACCGTCGCTTTTACACACAGATTCCATGCTGCTGCGCCTTTAATTTCGTGTTTAATTTCTAGATAAAAATGTATCGTATTTCAAACGTCAATACGTTTTAATTTAATATTCATAAATCATACATTTCAACTAGAAAGAATTTTTGTGGTAATTTTTTTCATGTTAGTTTTTGCACTAGCAACAATATTACATTGCTTTAACTAGCCCTATATTATAAGACTGGGGCCAGTCGTGGCGCAGAGGTGCTGCTCGAGGTGGCTGGTGAGCTCGATTCCCACTCGAGGAAATAAAATATTTAATAATGTCATTTCTTAGCTCAGATTTCAGGGTAAAGTAAAAAAATAGGGAGCTGAGTATTTTCACACTAGGTTCTCTGTGCCTACTCTGCACTGAGCGAGATACAGTGTGTAGCTGAAATATATTACAAGTGGCCATGGCAAGTTAAAAGTATCCCTAGTCCCCAATAGGTAAGTATACCAATGCGGTAAACTTACCGAGTGAAGTTGCTAGTGGACTGACCTATACACGAGTGCCAGAATGACTTCAAGCAGGGAGAGATGGCAGAACTTCGTACGGAAAACTGTAATTACTTCCCGAATAATTATCTTCCCTTGATAAATAATTTATTAACCACGACGCTCTCGCTCTCGATAGTGATACGAATAAAAAGAATACTGTAAATATTAATAATAAAATACAAATCATGTTAAAATATTCTAAGCTAAACACATTGGTCAAATCTATTACAGAAAAATATTTATAATACAAGTGGATGCCATCTGGCGCAATTGAGAGTAACTGCCTATACAAATAATAGTTGTGGGTTCAATTTCCAATGACGAAGTCTGTATTTAAATTATCCTCGCGTTGTCAATAACTCTAAAATTATATGTTTAAGAAAGTTAACAATAGGTTTTTGCTTTAGTTGCAAAATATAAGTTGTTCCATTTTATATATCGTACATTAATTCTCCCTGAACACGGAAAAAGTCTCTCTGACAGCCGCGACCAGCGACGTATAAATATGAAAATTATGAAAATCCTCAATAAGACCTTACTTTATAAAGAGCTTTGAAGCGCCTCATATGAAAACGAAATAAATATAAGTCATTTTAAAATAAAATTATCATTGATATAATTATTTTATTTGTATATGACGCTTACGGGCCGAGTGCTTTAATATTCATACAATTTTATGGAAATTTAAAAGATATATTTTCGCTTATAATTATTCGTGGAAACGCACTCAATACTCTTGTTTTGTATTGAAATTATATTAAGTTTTATTTCTTTATATTAAATATTACTTTATATACGAACGTATTGCTTGAATTATATATTATAATTGAAAAAAAAAGGATTAGTAAATGAAACACGGCACAAAATTCGTTTCCTGTTTCTACTTTGCTATGGAGAAAAAATGAAACCATAGAAGAATCTTGAAAAATTACTTTTTCAAATTAAAAAAAATCTTTAAAAAAATTTAAATTTGAAAAATCTTGAAAAATTTCTTTTTCCTGAAAAATTTTTGTAAATGTGCATATATTTAGTAAATTGTTCTGAAGTGTTGTGTACCACGAATAATAAATAATAATAAGATAACAGAAAAATATTACTTTCTTTATTCCATTTCTTCAACAAATTAGTTACATTGTTGCACTTATACGTGTATAACGTGTCGAGTTCAGCTTAATTACTACAAGGATTGTGTTTAGATGTCAAATGCAGTGATCGATGTGAAGCAACGCTTTGACATAAGAGCCGATGGCCCTTTACTAGTGACGGAGATCTCCCTGACGTTTAACACCTGATCGAGAACCAATTATAGTATAATCAGTATCTCTATCAATGTCTAATTGGTGAATTTCTGACTGCAAATGATGGAGGTATGTTTAATTTTAACTTCACGATCGTTCCTCACAGCTGATGGATGAGGGTGGGCAGAGGGAATCTAGTGTTCATTTAAAATAATCACTCTCTCTGTAGGGGTTGAACCCACAATCGCCATGTCAACTGTCGCTATCCCACTGCACCACGACGGCCTCAATATTTGATTCCCCACTTTCACATGTCGAGGCCGGATCTCGAGACTGTGCTTTTTATTATTATCACAGCGAGGAAATAAAAATCATTTATTTCTCGGAGTGAAAATCGAACTCACGGCCGTTGAGCTTAAAATCGTAATCCGGAGTACTGCTACACTACGAAGGTCTGAACTGTCATTATATTATGAAAACGCCATTGTGGTGCAGGGGGAGCGCTGTGTACATTCAGATATACAATGACAGTGGGTTTATTTTTGTTTTAGAAGTATATTTATTTTTCCCACTCGAAAGAATGATTTCTTTTCATTTCCTCTGGTAACAAGACAAGTTTCACTACTAGATAAAAATTCTAAATCCCAAAACTCTAAAAATTCGGTCGTGTATAGAGAACGGGATGTCTTATATTTCGACTTCTGTCTACGATGCTATATGTGAAACCTGACAAATCACCAACCCAAAAAACTCAATGTAATCACACGTAGATATCTACAGTATACTTAAATATTTGTGACGATGTTTTACCTTTTTAAGTCCATATTAAAATGTAACTTTGTTTAGTAAGCACGGTGAATTCTTTTATGAAATATATTCATGTTTCATGTATATTTTAGACTTTTACACGTTCTATTTGCTTATTCGTATGTTCTACTATTTTACTTCTTTTGGAACACCAGGAAAAGAACTGGATATTTTTCTACTCAAAACAAATATACGTAATATTTGTTTTGAGCAGAAAAATATGCAGTCCTCAGGAAAAATAAAATTATTGTTCGTTTTTCTTGTTGAATTTATTATTAGTTCAATTATATAAACAATCATCGTTTCAAAGCATTATAATTTTGCTAAAATCTTATTTTACTTTAAGCAAACGTTAATTTAAAACATGTTTCCCAAAAAGAGTTCTATCGACAATGTAAATAGCATGTAGATAAGCTCGAGCTCAGGCTCATATAAGAAAAAGCTAACTGGCACAACAATCCTCTCAAGTATAAAAACGTCAATTTCGCCGCCGGAAACCACCTTTTGTTTCGTTTTGTATACTTTATTTTATCAATAGATGATCATACGGTAAGTTCCCAGCGTTCTTTGTTTCGCTCGAGGCTTCAAGGAGAGAGTTGAGGATTTTCCCCACATTGTTCCTGAATTATTCTTTTGTTGAACATTTTTCCTATCCATGTTACTAATAATTTATACTGTTTAAAATAATAATATTATGCATTTATTAATTGAGGCCAGTCGTGACGCAGCGGCACTAGCACTTACTAGTCTGTAAAACCGACTGGTTGTGGGTTCGATCCCCACTCGAAGAGATGAAATATTTACTTAAATTTATATTTCCATTTCTTCGCTATGGTGTCGAGGTTAAGCGCGGCGTTGAGTTCTGCCACTCAACACGCAACGCCTCCCGAATTCGGCAGAAAGTGGGGAACGGAGTGTCTTAACACTAGGTTCCCTCTGCCTACCCTGCTGTGCAGGATACAGCGTGAAGCTGATGATTTATTAATTGGAAACAGATGAGGTAATGAGAGGTAGTTATCTATTTTACATTATTTGAGTATCATCTCACAGTTGGTATTACATTTATGTTACATTCTGTCTAAACGATGTCATATATTATATTGAACGCAACGTGGCATTCATTACTTCTTACACTTCTCTTTCTTTCCTTATCTTATTTTTTTTTCAGGTTCACTTTTCTCGCATACTGGCAGAGAGAATATGGCCCTCCACTTTCCATTTTCCTAAGCTTAAATGACTGCGGAACTCAATGTCTAATAACTTCTAACTCAATGGAAATTTACAACCAACATTGTGCCGCATTGGTACCATGACAGTCTTTTTTAAAAATTTTTAAAATTCACATTCTATTTTTTTATATAAACTATATGTAAATGAGAACTACAGAATAAATATAAATGGGAGATAAATGTATTTTTACATAATTTCAATGGAGCCTTGGCGCGATTGAGCTCATTGATTACTCGTGTACATGTAGGTACATTAAGAGTTAACAGCGCTTGCTCTTTCATTTAACATATAGTTTTTCAATTAAACCAATTATTTCTCTTTTGATAAATCACGTTAACGCAAGCGGTAAACGGTTTATATTACATGAATATTGTCAACTTGATTAATATAAGGGGCCTCCATATGTATTTGTTGTGTGCTTTATTCGCGGCTCGTTTTTAAAGTAGCAGGTATTGTTATAAAAACTAGTGCTAAAACACTCTGTTCTCCACCAGCAAAGACTCAAATTTTGAGAAATACCAGACCTGGAAAATAAAATACAATTTAAATATAATTATTACTTCGAGTGGAGCTCAAGGTATGGCAACGGATTTCGATGATTCTTTTTTATTGGAGTGGATCCTACACTTCAATGGTAGCTTGATGAAAGTTTGGTAAATTTCTGATTATGAGATCCAGTTGAAGTCGGTTTTTTTTGTTAAAAATTGTAATTATTTGTATATAATTGAATATTTGAAGTTAAGTGATAAACCACTTCATTTTCTTTTTTCCGCTAAATAAAAACAGATTTGTTTCCCAAACATAACATGTAGATTAGTCCGAATTGATCGAGAAAATACAGAAATACATTACAAATTACTATAAGCTTGGTCTTTATGTCTCATGTAAATAGCGTTGATTTAGAAAAATTCTAACTGTACTACCAAGGTCTCATTAAAAACCCTTCAAATAAAATTTTCATAAAGTCTATGTTTCTTTCTTTTTTTATGTCACGTTGCTTACCGCACACAGTAAGGTACGCAGAAGGACCCTAGTGTTAATACACTCCGATCCCCATTTAATGTCGAATCCTAAAGGCATTGCGTGTTGAGTGGTGGAACTCAACTCTACATCAGAGAGAAGAAAATGGAAATATTAAATAATTAATTTCCTCAAATAGGAATCGAACACACAACGATTGGCCTTAACGTCGACTACGTAATTGCATATAAATGTAGGCATACATATATATTTTCAAAATAAGCCTCGAACTCTAAGTATTTCAACAATAAAAGTGTAGTTAGGAGGTATGTAGGCATTATGCAGACGTAAAGGCTTTTGAACTAAATTCAGGACTCCTACATGTCATACCGCCTGCATGCTTGCGAGAAGCTGGCATTCTTTGCGTTTTCTCTATCTATATCAGATCTATCTTTCTCGTGACTTTTCATCATCCATGCGAACATTTAAAGAATTTTTCCATATGAATCGTTGAAAATTATAAAGTTATGGCAATATGTTGTTTTTAAAGTGATCAATATGATGCTCTTAGTTTGAAAGAGTTTGCAGTCTTTATTGAGGTTAACCTTAGAGTGCGTGCGCCGCCGTAAGATTAACGACGAGTAGTTCACAGGCTCCTGCTCTTGAGGAACATGCAAAGAATGGTTTATTTTATGTGATTTTCCAAGAAACACATGTGTTGCGGGTAAATTTGAAGTTTGGTATAAATTCAATTGCTTATTTAATGTTTGTTTAAATATTTTAGTGACTAAACTTGGAGACTGTCGTTATTGGTTTTGGAATTAAAGAAAAAGAATATTCGATTAATAAAGAGCCCTAAAGTATCTATTATAAATGTAACCAAAATTCTACAACGTAAATGATAGGCACTAGTTGCAATTATTCAAACTCAGCAACAGATGATTCTAACTAGTTGCATAATCATAATATTCTCATTTAGAGTGATACATTACCATTTTTGTAATACTTTAGTATTACTAAGTACGACACTCCGTACTCCGCCTTCCACTTAATTTTGTAGTTTTACTCAATGCAGCACTTGGTCTCATTACCAAAGCAAGAAAGTTATGTAAATAAATGTAACAAACCGAATTTAAACTAATTTTATCATCAAGATACGTAACTTAGATGATAATACAATAATATAGTATCATCTGGTCTGCTCATAAAGGCTGAATGTGGGTGCCCAAACCCTGGGATCCATGTTAGCAAAATTGTAGTTCAATTATAACTCTTTATTTCTTACGCTGCAGAGGAACTAGAAGTTGATTGATAGAATATGCGTGTTTTCAATTTCTTAAGCTAATAATTTATTCCGAATTAAAGTCTCACTAGAAGCTTAACAATATTTAAAGCACTACCTACAAAAATGATTGCAAATATTATTCTAGGAATTACCAGGATAACTGCAAGGTAGTCTTTCTAAAGTTTGATGTTCGACAATAGCCGTGTATAATAATAAAGTGCCATCGTCGTCGTGACTGCGGCTCGCAGCCACCCGTCTCAATTCACTGTACTGTAATAGAAATACCGCCTATTCCATAGAATTAAACTCAGGGAAGAGAGAGGCTCTTTCCTGAGTTAAAGTCCGAATGTACAAAATTTAGATAGACAACTTTCTCGAATCGAGTTTCCAACTGGACCGTTTCACGATTTCTCCTATTTAACTACAGTTTTCAAACAGTTAAAGCAAATCGTATTTCATCTGAATTTATTTAACTAGCTGTTTGAATACACTGTGAAAAATATCTGATTTAATTGAGTAATATTTTCAATAACTTAGTAAAATTGTATAAATATTTCGGTTCGGAAATCGTCGTCATCAGACTTTAATAAACGTATTTTTTTGTGTCCAAATTATAATCTAGAGTAAACTTATAAATCAGCTTCACTCTGTATCCCGCACACAACAGGGTAGGCAGAGGGAACCTAATGTTAAGACACTCCATTCCCCACTTATAAGTAAACTTATAATATTAATAAATTCTATCTCTCTTTACGATGATTAAAAAATAACCAAATGGATAAAAGATGTATAGAAAAAGAATATATAAAACAAATTTGTGGACAAATAATATAATTTTTATTCCTATTATTGTTGAGAACATCGTGACACTCTGTGTAATAAATTATTTCTCAATACTCGACATTTCGAAAGTCGAAATCGGAGCATCTCAACACTAGGATAGGGATGCTGCAATTATGAAATGAAATGTATTCAACCAATATGTAAATGAACATAACCTAAATTCATTAAGGCGCAACGAATGATCAATTTAGTACTTTGGACAGTGCTACCCGGATCTGAGCTCACCCCCCACAGCTGACTTCAGTTCCAAGTTCCGGCGCCGGTTAATTTAAGTTCGCAGCCTCGCAGTAATTGGTTTAGCGTTTACTCATTCATACACCAGCTCGGCGCGGAGGTATTGTCCCGACATTAGCTCCGAGATAAGGAACTCCATTATATAATATTAAATTAGGTATACTTTGATTCATTAATCGCGCCTCACAAATTGTGAAATTGCCTCTTGATTGGAATAATGGCGGCGCCTTTGTCTGACTTAATGTCGCTATTGATCTGTCAATTAAATATACATTACTCGGTCCGATAGCTGTGTGTGTATAGATATTACATATTATCGGGTTATTTTATATAATAAGAAGAATGTGAAGAATATTATGGTAATTGGTGAAATATGTGACTGCAGATAATTATAGTTTTTCTTTAGCTTCATAACGAAGCTAATATTCCGCATTTAGCAGAATGCACAGATAGAATCTAGTATTAAGACATTTCGTTTTCCACTTTCTTTTGGCTTTTCCGCACAGTTTCTTTTAAAATTTCAAAACAGGGCTGTGCCATAGATATGTTAAATGGTGTTAATGTGACTGTAAGCACGACTGGTCGTGGGTTCGACCACCACTCGAGGAAATGAAATATTTAATTAAATTTATATTTCCATTTCTTCGCTATGGTGTAGATATATTTTTAACTTGATATATTTTTAATGGTTTTATATTAATGAATTAAACTAACATACTGTAATAGTAATAAATGTTACTATAATAAAATAAATTATTTTTCTTTGTAACAATATTTACGGCAAGACTAAGTATGTTTACCCTTCGTTAGATCAGACTTAATTCTGTAATTACATATAATTATTTTTTCGCTGAAGTCTACAATCGTGAAAGTAATTCCAGATTTAAAGCAATTTCACATGAAAAGGTAATAATAATTATTTCCTAGTAGCTGAACCAGATCTTTAGATTTGTGGATTCCATTCCCATCTCGTATTCCCGTTAATTATTGAATATTCATAGATCATTATTACGGAAATGTCCAATAATAAGCGAGAAATAATTTATTTAAATTGTTTAAGCATTGTGTCGAAAATTGAGTGCTGCCTATGGATCGGAGTGACTTAACACTAAATTTCTTCTGTCTTCTTTGCATTGCCTTTCCGTGGTGCTAAAACAGATGTTTGAGAACAATTTTATTCGTAATTGATACTAGTAATTTTCAAGGTTTCTTGTACTTTGACGTACTTAAACCAAGGTATTTGTTGTTTATATTTAGATAACAATGAACTCATTTCAGTTAATTATAACGTGACTTTTCGTATTGTATTGTTTATTTCGATAATTATGAGCATTGTACGTAAATAATACCTTGCATGCGTAATAAGTGCACTTTTATACATTCTATACTATAATATCTAAATTTTAATTTTTAATTCTAATGACATAATGTTACTTATTCTAGTGTTACATTTAATATCAATACTATATAAATATCTACTTGTATATATGTATATTATATATATAATGAAAANATACATAAAACTATCTTAGTCTGCAAGAGCCCCTCTTCAGGTGAAGGCCTCCTCCAAAAGAGACCATGACTGCCTGGGCGACTTGAATCCAGTTTGAGCCAGCTACTTTAATTATATCGTCTTGCCACTTCGCGTGAGGTCTCCCTATACGTCTCTTACCTCTTGGACCTCTTGTTGTATGCGTGCTACATGCCCCGCCCACCTCCACATTAATGTCCGTGCGTGGATTAGTGCATCTGTGGACTTCTTTCTTTAACATACTGCGCTCAAGACCGCACTGGCAGGTAACGATTTTGTTTTTGATTTTGTTGGTGTACTTCCAAGTCTGACATGCATATGTAAGGCACGGTAGAAGACTAGAAGCCAAAACTTTCATTTTTATGTTAACTGGTAGATTGCTTTCAAAAATTTCTTTCATACTCCAGTATTTGTTCCAGATGCTTTGTGTGCGTCTTTCTATTTCCCACTCCTTGTTCCTTCCATCGAAATCAATTTGTTCCCTAGATAAACGTCCTTGTCTGTGTATTGGAGTAATTCATTGTCCACATATATGGTTACCTCTGTACTATTGGTCATGAGCATTGTTTTGGATAAGTTCATTTCCAGTCCAACTTCTTTACTTGCCTTGTTTAACGATAGTATCATTAGGCGTAGTTGTGTGCCCGATTCCGACAGGAGTACCAAATCATCTGCGAAACGAAGATGGCTCAAGTAATTACCGTTGATATTTAGTCCTTTTGTTTCCCAATTTAATTTTCTCATTGTTGACTCCAAAACAGCAATAAATATTGTCGGCGACAGAGGGTCTCCCTGCCTGACGCCTCTTTTTATAGGGAAAGATGGATCAACTGTTTCTAGTTTGACTCTACCTGTATTGATCTATATATATAAAAGGACTTGTGCTGACTAACTGAGGTAAGACGCACGCAGAGCTGTAACCGCTGATGGTAGAAACGTGAAATTTGGGCAGATGTTTATTTTCATATTCTGGACATCCACTAAGAAGGGAATTTGAAAAATTTTAACCCTAAAGGGATGAAATAGGGGTTGAAAGTTTGTATGGAAAAAAAATTTAATCTGTACCGATTTTTATAAAATTTGAAATTCAGACTCTTAAAAATATTTCATTGAACACGTGTTTCATGGTTTTTAAGAATTCACCCCCTAAGGGTTCAAATAAGGGGTTGAAAGTTTATATGGAAAAATCTTTAAATTGCCACCGATTTTTATAAAAATTTAAATTCAGACTGTTAAAAATATTTTATTGAACACGTGTTTCGTGGTTTTTTTAGAATTCACTCCTAATAAGCGGGCGAAGCCGCGCGCGCCCTCTAGTATTGTATATCTTTTTGATTATTTGCATGTATTGATTATCTACTCCTTGTTCTTCTAGTGCTTTCCATAAGCTTGAATGTGAAACAGTGTCGAATGCTTTCTTATAATCTATGTAAGCAATGTAGAGAGCCCTCTGTCGTTCGTAATATTTTTCGATCAGTATTTCTAATGTATGAATGTGGTCTATGGTCGAGAAACCTTTTCTAAATCCTGCTTGTTCTATAGGTTGTTGGGCATTTAAGGTGTAGCTTAGTCTGATGTTAATCAAAGAAGAAAATATTTTGTATATAGTAGTAGGCTAATTGGCCTATAATTCGTTATATCGTGTGGATCACCTTTTTACTTAATACCAGTGTTATATTATATTATAACTCAATTAAATATTGTTGTATAGTAATTTTAAAGAATAATATTTTAAAGTCAATCTCATCACGTCACGTCTATAGATAGTCCATCCGAAAGACCGTCGTGGTGTAGCGGCAAAGTAAACTGTCTAACTGTAAACGGGAACTGTGTCGTTCTAAGTTCGATTCTCATTTGAGGTAATTAATTAAAATTTAAATTAAAACAGCGCAGTTTTAAGTTTCACCATGTAACTGATATCCCAAACACCTTTGAAAATATTATTTAAGAAATAATACCTTGGCTCGTGATGTGTCTAGTGGTTAGAATCGGTTATAGTTGTGATCGTGAAGAACCCAAAATCTTTTAGAGATTCAGAGGTAGCAGTGTTAAGAATTTTATTTATGCCATTAGAAGGTATCGCTTTAATAAAATATTTGCCATCAGAAGTTTATTCAAATAACTGAAACTAACTCGAAGCTCTTTCGAGGAAAAGCCAAGAGCGCGTCCTATCTTCCTCTTCACTATAACTGCGAGCTATTTATAATAAAAGGAAGAGCAAGGACATCGCCCCGCCCCTACACCGTGAATTCCTAACAGACTGCGGCTCCAACAGTCTTATTGAACTCCCCGCGACATTTGTGTGTGACCTTTCTAAAGGTACTTGTTACGCTTGTATATATTAAGATTGTATTATAATAGAATGGTGACTCGTGATGTTGATTGATTTGTGTGATCAATATAAATCGTTGGAACGAACGCACTACCGCAAGGCGGCCGATATGTTAAATATACGCACGGTACACACCCCACAGTCGTGTCTCGAACCGTAGGCGGACACTACTACATACACCGGAGCTGAGACATAAAATAGCACCACACACCTACTAATCGTATACCAAGAAGTAGAAGTGATATACCATATGTCAACGACCAACGCCATACAGGCATAGCCCACGCACCGCGAGCGTACTGCGAGACGGCATTAGCCACGACATGTCATCATAATATCGCTATAACAGTTCGCATAAGCCCATCACGTCAGCCTTCGCGACGTCAAACAACATTCAATATTATAATATTGGTCAAAGATCACTTTGATCTACAATATGTGTCGCCCCTACACATATATTGCCCTTATAAGAAATTCGATCCTAAAAGATCGTGCCATCATAGACTTCTAATTATTATATTATATTTATTATACATTTGGTACGAGTCTTTATGTGCATCATATTTATTAGTACCGTAGTACTTAAGAGTCCGACTCGACCGCTGCCTTCCAACCATGGCTACCCACTATATATACGGAACGACGGTTGCGACACTCGGGACGACAGTACATGAACTCGTCTCGATTAATATGGTATTAAAATATATAGTTTGTATTATTCATAATTAACTATGTTATTGATGTGTATTGCCATGTATATTTTATTTTATTTATTTTATTTTTAACTTATATCCAAGGTACATACTGTTACAACCACTTACCACTTGATACTTAGAAGTTTGAGCCAGAGTGTTTCAACATTAGGTTTTCTCTGTCTACCCCTGTTATGTGGGAAAATGTGTGAAGTTGGATCCCATAGATAGTTACTTATTTAAACAGACTGTGGATAAACAAATTGTCCCCTTTTGTTACTTAACACTTTACAGATTAAAAACTATTACAGTTACAGTTACAATTTAGATTAAAAACATTTTCTACAAAATAGTGTTTTTCTTGAAAAATATCGAAATCTATTTTCTATCATCTAAAACCAGCTTCACGCTGTATTCCGCACACAGCAGGGTAGGCAGAGGGAATATAGTGTTAAGACACTCCATTCCCCACTTTCTGCCGAATTCTGGAGGCATTGTGTGTTGAGTGGTAGAACTCAACGCCGTTTCTATAAACTATATTCTATGAATATATTTTTAGCTATACTATAAATTTTGCTAACAACACAAATAAGCTGTACACACGTGTAAGAAATCCGACGTAACTTCATATGAACTTGGTTTAGTGGTCAGAGTGCTTGAGCGGCTCTCCTGTAGTATTATTATATATGTATATTTTACACAAGTAAGCTAGTTGCGTAATCAGTCGGCATCACCTGATCCTACTTAGTTAATGAAATAAAAAGAATTAAAAAATGCAAAAACATAGTCTTAATTAATTCTACATAAAGAATTGTGAAACCGTCGTAGCGCAGTCGCAAAGCTTCTGATTAAAAACGACGACTCAATTGCCATCCCAGGAAAAGCATTGTTTTCATTTCTTCGCTGTGGTAAGAACACAATGAAAGATAAAGCGCGGCGTTGAGTTCCCCCACCCAAACATAAATGTCTTAAAAATATCTTCACTCTACCTACCCTACTATATATAATATACTCATACAAATAATGTTGATTGGAACATCAGGCTACAGTCGAAACTGAAACAATATCATCGTGATTTTATTGGAACTAAAGGTAAACGCTATTGAATAGAGTTGAAGGCTTAATAAAAGCAGGTACTTAAATATTAGTTGGGCAAAAGCCAACTAGGGGTTATATTACATGTTATATTTACTCAATGAATGTTTTGTTTTAATTATATAAGACACTAGTGGGCGCGCAGCTTCGCCCGCTTATTTGCACCCTTAATTCTAAAAAAACCACGAAGCACGTGTTCAATAAAATATTTTTAACAGTCTAAATTAAAACTTTTATAAAAATCGGTGGAGATTTGACGATTTTTCCATATAAACTTTCAACCCCTTATTTTAACCCTTAGGGGGTGAATTCGAAAAAACCCTAAAATACGTGTTCAATGAAATCTTTTTAAGAGTCTAAATTTCAAATTTTATGAAAATCCGTGCCGATTTAAAAAAAATTCCATACAAACTTTCAACCCCTATTTTATCCCTTCAGGGTTAAAATTTTTCAAAATTCCTTCCTACTGGATGTCCAGATTATGAAAATAAACATCTGTCCAAATTTCACGTTTCTACCATCAGCGGTTACGGCTGTGCGTGCGTCTTATCTCAGTCAGTCAGGTACATGTCCTTTTATATATATAGATAGATAATAAAATATTGTAATGTATTACTTTATATTGCAATATTAAAAAACTAATAGACCAATGTGGATTTGTCCAAGATTCAATATATTTATTGCATTTAGTTTCTTATGACTGTTTAAGAACTTCTATCATCAATATGGGGAATATTGGCGATAGAAGTTCTTCAGTTCATCTCCTGGTAATGCTTGAGTGGAACGCTCTGTCACACTTAATCTAACAAGATCAGTAAAATTAAAATAACTTAAAAAATCCACCTGAGAAAGGAATATATCTAGAAACGTAGGTTTATAAGGCTTAAAGAGGTACGGTAGGTAAAATAGGTAAGGTAGGTAAAAGAGGTCTCGCGCCTCTTGAAAACTCTTGGCAATGAAGCCATCCGTTTCCATTATATTTTAGAAAAAATGCAATAACCTAACTTAATGGAATTCATTTTCCACCTAATTAGTTGCATTGATTTTTTTGCATTCTTTCCAATCGTACCTTCCTGGCTTTACCATAAAATTATATTTATTATTATCAAAATATCAAAACCTTATTTTTGTATAAATTCATTTAATATATTTTTACTTTTTTAAAGTGTTTCTCCACACTAAGAATTGACAAATATTATTAGAAAACTGAAAAAAAAAAATTGAACGTATCGTGACTCGAACCCGTGCTTGCTTTGGACGGTTTCTTAAAACAGTCCCAAGAGACGTTCAATTTACTATACGTTTTTTAATAAACATATAATTTAACATAGGCGCAACTTCAGGCTGTTCTTTCTCTTAAAAGCCATTCAAAATTAAGAAGTACTTAACGTATAATACTTCTTAATATTGAATGGCCATAGAACATTTCAGCTACCTATTGAACATTTCAGTAATTGAATTCTAGCTATAATGACGATTTAATGAATCAAAGCTATTCTCTAAGAATAAAGGAGATATTTCTAGAAATGTCGTAACCTTCAATATCGATAGAAGTAACAAAGGCTGACCTTATCGCAACTTGTAAACAAAATCTATTATGCTGATTTAGAAAACGTAAAGTCACTCAGAGTTGGGCTCAGAGGCTTTAATTTAAATTTAATGGTGATTAAATAGACTAGTTTAACCAAATGTTTATTAAGCACGGAAATAACTATCTATGAGTATTTTTAAACATTTTTTTAAAGTGTTATTCCACACTTAGGAAAGAAAAATGTTTATTTAGAAAACGAAAATTTGAACGTAGCGGGACTCGAACCCGCGCCTCCTGGAAACCGACCAGGTCAGTTGAGTTCCGCCACTCAACACGCAATGTCTCCTAAGTTTAGTGGTAGTTCCCCAACTGAGTGTTTTAATGCTAAGCTCTTTCTACCTACCTTGTTATATGTGAGGTACAGCTTAAAGTTAAAAAAAACATCATATATATGTATATCATATGTTTTGCTGATTCTACAGAATTTCCATCACCGTAAAATAACATTTGTGTTTTTGTATTCCAAGTATACCACTTATTAATCGAAACTACTAATTTAGTAATTAACGTGAAGTATTCAAAATTTGAAGACACATTAAGGCAGAACTTGGTCCCAACTACTACCCACAGCCACTCGAGTGTCGGACGCCACAACTCCGCTACGAACGGGCGTCGTAAACTTAACGCATCTAGGAGTAACTACTTACTGGCGCGTTCTATTTCTATTAATAAGTAAGTAATGTTGAATACATTACGAACGACGTTCTCTCACTATGGAGTTTCTGGAACAAGTATACATTTTACCTAATATTCTATTCTTATCAAATGGTTTATCTGAACAAATCGTGAGCTTCGTTTAAAATAAAAGAAATACCTCCACGTTTTTTATCGCTTAGCCACTCTGCTACATAGTATACAGTACATAGTGTTAAAACACAACGTTCTCCACGCACCGCTCATTTTCCGAGATATTGCGAGTCGAGCGAGGTAATTATTTAAAATAGTCTCTTTCCCCCAAGCTGGGATCGTACACTACGTAAGCCTACGCTTCCACAGCCTACGACGACGAGCTACGACGACGTTAAAACGAAAAGATATAAAAAAATTCAAAGTCCTTTTTTGTGCTTTTCTTACAATTTTATTTAAAAAAAACACAGTTTATAATTGTATTTCTGAACCGAGCTCAATATTAACTCTCGCAACATGAGCTCTTAATAGAACAAAGAGGATCACAAAATATTCCGCTAACAAATCGACCAATAAAAGAAAAAGTTGCGAAGGCGTGATTTCCTCGGAGCTCAAAACTTGTGCAAAGTTCCAATTGTTGTCGGATTGTTTTTTAAAATATTTTCCTTGAGGAGGCTCCACGCGGGTAGCAACGAGATGTGCGATTTTTTTTAGCTTCACACTACATCCTGCATATAGCAGGGAAGGCCTAGTGTTAAGAAACTCCATTCCCCAGTTTTCGCTGAATTTTGAGAGATTTCATATTGAGTGGCGGAACTCAAGGCCGTGCATTGTCTTGTTACCAGAGCAAGGAAATGAAAATATTAAATAATTCATTCCCCCGAGTGGGAATCGAACCCGAAATCGTCAGGCGCACAATTGTGCCACTGCTACTGCGCCACGGCAGCTTCGACTATGCAAATGGAGCGGCTTTATTTACTAATCCACATGGACCTCGTTGACGCCATTAATTCCCAGAGATTGATAGGTCTTCGCTTATTTCATTTTCCTTCACTTCCCCCACATAATTGAGTTAAAATCGAACAAGAAGTCCAAAGAAGTTATAAATTCTGAACAATAACAACCGCGCTCGTCGTACCAATACTTACTGAAAATATTGAATTATCTCCCAGTAACGACGTTACGCCGGAGCGTGACAGCCCGCGTAAATAAAGGCATCAATTTATTAAATATGTCCCGCCAACCCTTACTACCCCACGAGAACTTGTTAAGACAAGACAAGGCTTTAATTGCGAACTAGATTACCCTCGGCCCGTACTTCCGGAACGGACGTCGGGCGGACGCATCCTTACTTGGGACTACCGACTGCTCCTAAATATGTTCTTAGCTTAGATATAAGTCTTAGACAAGAAAATGCGTATCAGCTCTTATACGAATGGAATCTGCAAATCCTTACAATATCCAATGGCGTAAAAGAAATGTGCGAAATTAAATTCCAAAGCGTAGCCATTTGTAAAGGAAACCGGCGGAACCACAGAGCGGGATTAGAGCCCTCCGTCGCACCGCGCTGCTGCGCCGCCGCGTCAGGTATCACCGGTGCCGGAGCTCGCTGTACCGAAATCATTCAAAGACAAATGCAAAGGAATTATTTATTTGAAAAGAATTTATATATTTTTTAGCTTCACGCCGTATTTCGCATGTGGCTGTGTCTACCCTAAACTAGGGGAGTGGAGTTAAAACACTCTACACCCCACTTTATATTTTGAAATTCATATTTTTTTTGCTCAATTCTAAATATATAAACAAAAATCTACGAGAATCATTTTGTACATCTCAGTTCTGCATTGGATTGTGCGATATGACGGCACGCCGCGACATCAGCAGTATTAGCATTTGAACGGATTTCTTTTCAATTTTGTCAAATTTTGGACGTGAACTGCGACATCCGTGGTTACGTCCGGGACGTCCCCGGGACGACCGGGGCCGCCCCGGGACCACCCCGGGGACAGCGCGGGACCAGCACGGGTCGAGGCGAAGTGGGAAATTTAATTTCAATGTCACAACAGTGCAGATGTAAAAATGATCGGCCGCGATCGTTGGTACAGTGCGCGCGCCGGGCGGGCGGGCGCGGGGGCGGGCGGGCGGTCGCGGGGGTGAGGGCGGGGTGCGCGCGCCGCGGGCGGGGGCGCGCGGGCGGCGGGCGGCAGTGTCCCGGGCCGCGCGCGCTGGACGCACGTGAGGCGCGTCGCTCCGCCGCCCTGCGCCGCTGTACCGCCGCGATCGAGTCCGTGCCGCACCGACGCCCGCGCAGTAAACACGACTCCGCCAGTGACCAGTTTGTGAATTTTAATAGGAAGTTATTGAGAAAACTTGTCAGTGATACAGGTAGAGCCTTAAGTAAGTTGAAACTTATTATTTGTGGTTACGTAAGGACTGTGTGCCCGTCGGAGCCCCCGCAGGCCCCGGGGACCGGCCGAGCCTCATCTCAGCCGCAGCCGCCGCGGCGGCCGTCGAAGCCTAAACAGTAAAGATAACATCGGACCGTAAACTTTTTCGGAGCGATCTCGCTTAGTTGACAGTACGGAGGTAGGTTTTATATTTTAAGTTTCTTACGTTAAATTAGCAATGCAAGCTAAGTGAACGTGTAAAGTTAAAAGCCTCTATAATTGAACAAAATTTCAATATGAAATATTTATTGTCTATTTCTTATATTTTAGTTAATTAACTGAAAACTATGAATATTTTATGAAAAGTTTATTTACGAAGAGGCACTATCAAGTGCACCAACACGGCGGCAAGCCATCGGAGGCCGCGTAAAAGTTTACGGCCGCTTTAAAGGCATTAGAGGAGTGCGCTCTGATAACAACTTGAATAAAACATCGAATCCCGAGGAAGTACTACACTCTACTCTACTTGATTAACGCAGTCGTCGTTAACGCGGCTCTCGCGTCAATATAAAACGGCTTCGTCTGCAAACAAGTGATTCAAATACCTCTTAGAGACGCGCAACTTAGATGGAAATTTATAAGCGGAAGATTTTTAAGCTGAGACGGTTATTGTATCAAATTGTATATATGTACGGGTACCTATGCTATAAGCTATTACATATTTTAAAGATATTTAGGTTACATTATAAAAAACTAATAATTCAATTAATCCTTTTATATAAACGAGCGGCGCTTGAACTATACAAATATGTATTGAATTATTTAAGCGTATTTACGAAAAATAGATTTAATATTAGGGTCGGTTCTCTATACTGTTATGCACTTAACAAGTTCTAATTAAAAAATTTTAGGATTTTATTTGATTTTGATCGCAAAAATTGTCATGTAAGAAGAATGTGTAGTATTTTCATATCCATCTAGGTACCCGGTAGGTAGCTAGCACCACAAACGCGATTTTTTACATGTAAAATCTCAATCCCGAGGGAAGTACGAGATAAAAAGTAGGCTTTATGTTGCCCTACAACCCCGTCTATCTTTCAATGGTAGTCCTATAACAAACGGTTCAGCTGTTCCGTAAAATATCTCGGACAAAAGGAAAGACAGATGGACAAAAATTTCCAAAAATTTTTTGTGTTTTTGTATCATGTAAATATCTATAAGCACTTGGAAAAACAAAGTTATTATGGAATCATAGACAGACTCTGAAATTTTATTTATATGTATGTATAGATGATACCGCGCAGCACTCTTCATTTGTTCAATTAATATTTCAAACGCAAACTTTAAAAGGTTAAACGAGATTGCAAATAAAATACAAATAGAATTCAGAATACATTTCCTCTAACATTTGGAACAAATAACAGTAACTCGTTCATTGGTTCGTGTCTTCCGCCGCAACGACTGTTTTACATACAAATGACTAAATGAAATCTTTTGATACATCAAAGTAGCTACCACTTTGTATTAATATTCAAAATATCGATACAGAATCGGGTCTTACCCCAAAATACTCGAAGGCTTATTGGAGTTAGAGCACTTTTGAGAGTCGGCCGAGGCGACAGAAACGCTCTACGCCCCCGAATGGGATTAGCCCTTTCTAGAGGACGCGATAAACTAATATGCGGAGTGGAGCGACCAAATAACCCTATTTAGTGCGTTCGGCTCCCACTATTCGAAACATTTCGCATTCAGCCCGTACCGGCGGTGGTTCAGAAGGGCCGCCTATAGCTTTTGCGGGTGAACATTGAAATAAAACCATTTTTGCGGATTTCGCCTTCTTTATCGGAACACTCTCAACTTAGCGGCCGAGCCTTGTGCGTTCGCTGAATTTTTAAACGGGGGTGAATTATTGAAAGCAACTTTTCTTTGAAATGTTTCTATTATTTTTTAATGGATGAATAATATATCGGTGGATATTCAAATTTGGTCGTAGTTTTTTTTTATTGTATTATTTAACTTTTAAAGACCCCCTTCACTTTGTTACAGCGCTGTTTTTATTAAAGATACAATACAAATGTGAGAGCACAAAGACGTCACTATTGTTTCAAAACTTTAATGTAAAATTTTAGTTACTGAAACTTTCGTAAGATGCTTTAGAAATATTACTTGTCTTAAATAATTTGAATATATTTTAATAGCGCTATTACATCAAGTATAAATAGTTTTAAGGATACATTTGTTATTTTTATATGTTTTAAGAGAACAATGGAACCTTACACTTTCGTATTTTAACTTCTTCAGAAGGCCTACTATTACCGCATCTTTCTTTATTTCCAGTCTACCAGACTTAAACACAATATAATTACATAGCTAAATAACAAAAGAAAGCATAAAAAAGGGGATCGCAAAAAGAAATCGCCTCCAAAATCTCCTGCGATGTATGTAGGTCGCTCGAACATCTTCCGTTATAGGTTCGTCGCTATAACATATTCATGTGGACGGCGATCCTCCCGAGGCTTGATAAGAAACCACTACTTTATACCGATTTAGCTTCGATAAACTTATGTTTACGCTAAAGTCTAATCTTTGGATGTTTTTTATACCCTCCCTAAAATACGGGCGAAATGCTACATCTTAGCGATTTATTGCTTTAGGTTTCTATTTTTAGTATTCATAAAACGCTACTGAGTATCCTAAAATGAGCCCTATACTATTTGTTTGGCTTTTCTCTGATAAATTGCTTTAGGAAAGGTTTTCTTATACATTGTCAAAAAATATTGTGACAATATATAAGAAAATAGTCAAATAGACTTATACTTTTATTATTAAACCGTCTGTTTTAACATTTAAGGCACTGATGTTATAAGTTATTAATATTTAACCTTTAACCTACTGTTTGTCAGATTGTGAGAATATTTGCTTCAAGATAACTTATAATTAAATAGACGAGTATAAATCAATTCGCAGTATAATTGATGTAGTGGTTTGAGATTACAATTTATCATAAACTAGCTTTTAATCTGCGACTTCTCCCGCGTGTTGAAACAACTAATAGTTTTTTTTAACTACTCGAGAGGAAGTAACCTAGGCCCACAAGACTAAAATAATGTATATTTCTGACCCAGTTGTTTCTGAGATTAGCATGTTCAACCAAACAAACTTTTCTACTTTATAGTATTAAGTCTATATAGTCTTCAGTATAAAGATTTTCAATAGAAGTGATAAAAATAAACGGGAATAGTAAATTATTTTTAATAAGTTTAAACAATATTATTTGTCTTCGAAAATCCATGAAGTGCTTCTAAGCATACATTAAGCTGAAATAGTCTCCAAATTGCTTCACCACGTGACACCCCGGTTGGGTTAATTATAGTTAATTTATATAATGCGATGAAAAGCGGGCGAAGTCGATCCGCCAAGCAATTTAGAATCAACATTCGACGAAGGAGACCAGTCATGGCGCAGAGGCACAAGGTGCGACTATAAAATCGACTGGTTGTGGGTTCGATCCCCACTCGAGGAAGTGAAATATTTATTTAAATTTATATTTCCATTTCTTCGCTCTGGTGTCGAGGGAAAGCGCGGTGTTGAGTTCCGCCACTCAACACACAATGCCTTCAGAATTCGATGGAAAGTGGGGAACGGAGTGTCTTAACACTAAGTTCCCTCTGCCTACTGTGTGTGAGATACAGCGTGAAGCTGATTTATTTATACAGTGAAATTTTTATGGGAAGTTGCAGATAGAATTATCATCAAAAATTTACAATTTGCGTAACATAGCAATATAAAACTTTGATAAGATATATATTTAAAAAATAACTGCAATTTAAATAATTTTATTCGAAATAAGAACTTACATCTTGCAAACTCAGTGGGATTTTCTTTTTACATGCCAATAATTATGTCCCCGAACGTTATCACTACATATGGCTGTGCCGAAATGTCGTCTGAAACGCGCTATTGCCTCGCTAAGGTCTGGCGCTAAGGAAATAAATATCGCTCTAAATAAGGTAAAACCATGATATAACCATGCCCTACGTTTTAAAAAATCCTCTTAGTTTTAAAAATATAAATTATATATGAATAGTTTGTTTGAATTTAGCTAGCTTAATCCTCTATGTTGAATTATTAAATACTTTCTTGGACTTATCAATTATAGATTATGCAGAATTTTGCTTTTTTGTGTAATGTAATGTCGTTAAATGTATAATTAAAACGTACTCCTAATTTTTATTTTTGTAAATAGGATTCATAAAAATAAAAAATAGAGAAAGTGGGGCGTCTGTCCCATTAAGGTACTATTCTGGTTTTACCCTATTTTACAAATTAGATCCGAGCCTAATCGATGGCCACAATCCTAGATCCGAGTCCCGTAGGGAATGCATTTTTCGCTAACAACATCCTCTGTAGCAGCCATGTATTGTTTGCTATTTCTTAGGGACAACCTCTTCCTACCCCAACCGGTGTCTCTGTAAAGGCCAGTAGAGTTAACAGCATTAGCTTCAAGTTCAAAAAAAAGCGTGACCGAGCAGAGAGGATTGGACGGTGGAGATTGTAATTGTAGTATTGTTTTGTTAAGATTTAACAATTAGGTAAAGCCGTGTATTGAATCTCAAGTAAAAAAATGCAGGCTAGGTTCTATCCCTGCTAATACAAAGGCTATGTACTCATTGGCGACGTTATTTTCTGTTGTTATTTTGGCAAAATTGGTTGTTTTCTAATTTGGACTGAATTATGAAAACAAATGGTTCATGATTGAATGTATAAAGTGGATAATAATTATTCGTAAATACAACTTAATAAAAATATTATAGGCGATAAGCGGGCCAAGCCGCGAGCGGGCCGCTGGTTGTTTATATAATTATTAACGAAGTACCTTTAATATAGAAATGCCTTTTTACAACGTTTTAAAATTATGAAATAGAACATAATATTCTTGAATACTATTGTAAAAATATTATTGTTTATTTAAAAAATATATATTTTCTTTCCTAAGCGCAGAACAAATATTTAATACAAATTTTGTGGTCCTTAAAGAAATCTCAAGGCCGTTTAAATGAAGTTAGTTTGAGACGTAGAGTTCAATCAGGCCTTGTGTAGACTCGTCTCGAGCAAAGTGGAATTTCATTATGAAATGTATTGATTGATTCGTGTTAAATATATTAGAACATTTATAAGTTCATATTATATATAACTTAAGTATGTACTTTGAATACAATAAAAAAAAAACTTCAAGATTCAGTTTTCCAATTTCCGTCCAATTTTCACGACATAGCGTGTTGAGTAACGGAACTCAACGTCTCGCTTTGTCTTTTTAACAGATCGAGGAAATCAATATTAATAAAATTATTTACAATAAAAATATTTATGATTTTTTATATAACTGAGTCTTTTTTATTAATTTTATCGGTTAGAAATTTATTACACAGCAGCTGCCCGCTCTGTCTGACTTGGTTTTATTACAATTCTTATATAGGACTATAAACTCCACACTTTGGAAATTTAACAAAAGAATGCTACAAATTCTTTTATTTTGTGTAATTCTGAATCAATCTGAAATCTGGAAAGATAATACCTTTTAAACGTGAAAAAAATGGCTAATTCAAATCTCACAAGATTCTTTTAATTACTTCCGAGATCTGTCTGAATAAATCATTTGTACTTAATGAAAAAAATATATATACATATATTTTTTTCATTAAGTACAAATGATTTTCTTATAATGTGCCATGTCACGTAATCATATAACGACCCAGATAAAAGGTTATAAAGCGACTTAACCCTGAGTTCACTTCAGAAACATCTTAAACAAATGAACCCTTTTTTCAAACTTCCAAAAGAAATTCACGATGACATCAAGGAATTATAGAAGTCTGATCTCAGTAGGACGTACTACTTAGGGTCCGATTCGATCCGTTATTGTTCGATGAAAGCTCAAGTCACTCTTACAAACTGAATATACATTGGGTTCCAACGCCATTGATGACTTCGGAGATTAGGAATGGTGGCGTGTACTAATGTTATATAAAGAGTTGTTGTTCAGCTTTTTACCTCATTTACGTGCAATTTTCGAGATATTGCGTCCAAAACTCATCGCTGCGTTTCTCTTTATAGAGTGACGAATTTAAAATAATTTATACTCGGAGTGGGAATCCAACTAACATTCATCCTGTTAACAGTCAAAGGTATCTTATTTTTGCAATGTTCGGAATAGCGCGTGAAACTTAAATATCAAAATATTTATTAAATTGAAACGATACTCTTTAATAGATATTTTGACATGATCATATTAAAATAGAGGTAGTGAGTGTCAAAAACTCTTAATTTAGAACGTTGCAAAGCCCTACATCGAAATTAGTAATACAAACGTTTATGATTTGAAACCCTTCAAGCATACGCAATATGCATATACACTAACGCCACTGTGTCACGCTCATGACACGTCACATTTTATACGTGATATTGCTAATTACTTACCGTGACAGCAAATTGAATCCTTCACTAATAGAATAATGTATTCTTTTAGGCAGTTCTAGTATTGAGACACTCCGTTCCCCACTTTCTGCCGAATTTTATAACATTACGTCAACACGTAATTTAGCCATCACTCAACAGTGATGGCTACCTTTGCTTAGAGCGGGATATAGGAAAAAATTAAACATTATTATTCCCTCGAGTAGGAATCGAACCCACAACCGCATTCTTCTATAACATTTCTTAGTTTAGCTCATTTCTCACACATAGTAGAGGCAGAAAGAACCTTATTTAACTTGACGCCATGCTTTAACTTCAGAGAAGAGAAATGAAAATCATTAAATAATATTCTGTGAATATCTAATTTATAACTATTTGGTTGAGAGTCAGATATAACAATTTAATAATATTTTAAAGTATACTTACAAGCCCTCGCCGGGTGTTTGAATAATTCATAATGTAACGAGAGTTCATTTCATTTGCATATCTAATTTGTCCATTTAAATCCCCAATTTTACATTAGTTTACTACTAAATTGGTTCCGAAAATTGAATAGTTAGTTTCTGTTGCCGCAAATATGAGAGAACCGTCCAGTATTAAGGAGTACTAACAATACTAATATTGTAAAGCTTTTGTTTAGTTGAACTCGCTGATCTCACGAACTATTGTTTTGAATGAGATGATTATTTGTGTGTTGTATTGTTCATATATCGGGGAAACCCATAGGCTATATTACATAAGGTTAAACGTTTTGATATGGCCTACAGCACCTGCTCTATGTGTCACGTGTCAAAAACGAGTATTCATTATGAATAACCATATACTACGTGTATATATGAGTCAGTGAGTGAAAGCCAGTCGTAACACAAAAAACACAACAGTGCGACTGTAAGAGCGACAGGTCATGTGTTTAATTTCCACTCGAGGAAATAAAACATTTAATATTGTCTTTTCCTCGCTCTGGTAAGGAGACAATGCGCGGCGATGACTTCCGCCACTCAACATTCAATATTTCCAGAATTTCCAGCAGAAAGCGGTTTTAATATATTATATTCTATCTTAATATTTAAGAGTAAATATGATGTTTATGTTTGCCAAATAATTTATTAATAAATATACTCAGAGATATTAATTAATGTTAACTTACCTATATTGATTAATTTACTTAAGATAAATACATTTGTGGTGTTAATAGAACTAAGATAACTACGACGACCTTGTTGTAGCTCAAACATCGTTCCCGGTGGATTTAGAATAGACTCACTGTTGTTTTATTATCTTCACGTCTTTAGTTAACAGATTTACTAGAGACTCAAACGCTGCTTCGCTCGCTTATACTTATTTTTATATTATGGCCAAAATATATTATTTTCTTATATCTATATTTTTTAATAACAAGCATTCTATGTCCTCTCTAATATCTCTAAGAATATGTGTACAAAGTTTCACAATAATCGGTTAAGTAATTTTGGCGTGAAAGCGAACAAACGAACAAACAACGAACAACAAACGAACTTACATTCACATTTATAATATTAGTATGATATACAATTTTGAATGCATATACTCTGTCCTCCTTAGGATTTGCTTAATATACGCAATAGTTGTGGCTTCAAGGCTCCTTTGAGGCACCCTAGTAAAATATAGCAGCTGTGTCTAGTTAGGCCGAGATCGAGTAATTTCTATGTAGGCAGACAAAGTGCGACGCGTAACAAAAGGCTTAGAACAAAAACCAGCTTATAATATACCTACATACATCCTGCAACATCATACGAGGAGGTTAGAAAAGTTCCTGCAATGTAGCAATACTTGGAAACATTGATTTTGAAGTTATAAACATTCTCGTCGATCAAATGTGTATAGCACAATGTATTATGAATGTATTATGTATGTAGCAGTATGTATGTGGCAGATATATAAAAAATATTTGTTACATTGTCGCGGTTGTGAGTTCGGTTCTCAGGAGAGGGAATTAGTTTCTTTTCTTCGATCTGGTAACAAGACAAAGCGTGGCGTTGAACTCGTCCGCCGACCACGCAATGTCTTCAAAATTGGATGGTGCGAGAAACGCAATATATTAACATTAGTATACCTCTACCCAATTTACTATTTTTTAGAGTTCTGTATCTCACGCGGAAAATCTGGAACCCATATAGAATCACTTTGTTGTCCGTCTGTCCGCCTGTTCAGAACATTTATTCCGAGTTTACGTAGAGGTATCAAGTTGAAATTAATATCAAATATTTATTAAATCTACGGCCTCTTGGAAAAAAAACAAGTTTCTAAGTCAAAGCCAACCAAAAGATACGAGCATTTATACATTATTTTACTGTATTTGATATCATCTTCGCCGCGTAATCAAAACCTACAGAGTACTTGCCATGGACTTACAGTTATGATATTTGGCACGAAGTGAATACATACGATATAAATAAAGCAAAAACACTGAAAAGTGAAAATAAATCGATATTTCATGGAAAAAAACATTCTTAATTTATATTTGTAGTTCATTTCGCTCAAAACAAGTGCACACGCCCGCAAACTAAAGTTTGTCAACTTTAATAAGCTGTACTTCTCGTTGGCCTACATCCCAAAATTAGTACGGAACCCGCGGTGGGTGAGTCAGAGTCGCATTTAATCTATATTTTTCTATTATACTGCTTACAGTCTACCAGTATTAGTATTACACCAGTACTTATATAAATATATAAAAATAAATCAGTTTCACGCTGTATCCCGCAAAGAGCAGGATAGGAAGAGAAAACCTAGTGTTAAGACACTCCGTTACCCACGAAAGCAAGCGAAGAAATGGAAATATAAGTGTGTATCGAACCCACAACCAGCAGATTTTACAGTCACAATTCGTGCCCGTACGCCACGACTGGTCTCATAAATATATATGTATTAAATATTGATATCTTTGGCGTTTTTGTCACGACTTATGTCCCATATCATAACATAACCAAGAATAAAACATTTCATTCTACATTTAGAAACTTCAAATTAATTAGAGACTATGTATTATTAAGTCAAAGGTTTAAAATTTTACAATGTAAAGTTCCACGATAAAGTTTCAGGTGTGTTTCGAACTGACAACCAGCTTTTTAGTCTAACAGATAGAAATCCTTCTCCCGGCTGCTTGGCAGTCATCTACTTCCTGGCTGAAAGAGACATCTAGTTGAAATAAGCCCATTTTAATTAAGTAACTAACCTTTTAGTTTACGTTTCTGTTTTATTTGCAATACATAATATGTACTGTTTATTACACAATAGTGTCTAACATATGTAATATGTACGTATATAACAACGTGTCCAATTTCAGCCATTTCTCAAAGACGCTCCACAGTCTCCCCAGTAAACGTAAGAACGTTGGTTATTATCTCCCGTAAAAGCGGATGGTGAACGTGAAATCAGACAGAGCGCTTCCTCCAGGCGAGGCTTTATCCGTTTCCGAAGAATTTCACTCGTTTTAGGTTACCAAATGTGGAACGGAAAAACAGATCAAAGTACTATTATTACGTTTGTGCTTGTTTTATTATGCATGTATTTATATATGTAAGGCACAGGGTCTAACTGAACACGTGACGGTTGTGGGTTCGATTGTCTTTGTCTTGGAACCCTACGGACTTACGCCACAAAAACCACTTGTTCTATCTACTACTTATTGAAATTATAATTTTAAAAAATACGACAATTATTCCGGAAATTAATTGCTTATTAATTACTTTCTTCTTTCTTATACGAAAAATAAGATTTTACTGATTGAGCGATAAAATAATAAAATAATTGAGAGATAAAATAACCGACAAGAATTTGCCCTTCCATTGTGAGCACTAGATTGATATCTAAAGTCAAGTTCCATGATAAATGTGAGTATACGCGTATAACAGCTCGTCATTAATCGCTAGTACTACCTATACACCCCCCTCTCCTCCCTACCCGCCTACCCCCCTACCCGCCGCCGTGGACCCGGCGATTGATAAAATCAAACTATTAATAACCCTTGTGGAGCAATTAAAGAACACTTTGTTACCTGTTTATCAGCTTTAGGACCTTAGTCGTACAATACTTATATCATTAAATAATACATTTTAGTGAGTGCAGTTAAGAAGTGAAGAAAATTGTTTGTACATTAGCTCTGTGCGTTTTCTGATATATAATTGAGTTGCGCGAGCCATTAAAAATTATTAACAATCTCAATTTTCATTATCATCATCTTTTTCTGACTGTTAGCGTGGTGTTTGTGGGTTCGATCTGTATTCGGGAGAACAAATACAAAATAAATTGTTTTCATTTCCCCATTCTGATAGATACGGCGCGGCGTTAAGTTCCTACACGCATTGTCTCAAAAAGTGGACGTTTCGTAAAGAACGAGGGATCTTAACGTTTTAGGTTAATACAAATCGATAGACAATTCCAATATAAGCTCTCACCATCATTCCATAAAGCGGTTAATGTGGTATTAAGTAAAAGACAGACACTCAATATATGTGTCAATTGTAGGCATTTGCTCGTCGCCTCTCGACGAGCCAGCGTTTCAATGAAATAGCTTTATAAGCATTTCCATCCACTCCTTATTTACAACTTTTACTTGGCAAGGCTATTTTTAAATTAGTTTTAGTTATTCACGGCGTTAAATTTCACCAATGTCTCAAAAATAGAGTGGAAAGTAGTTTCTCTACAAAATATATATATACACACAACTACCCATCACCAGATTAGAGTTAGGCGCTGTGCCATTGCGCCACAAAAGGTTTTTGTTATTTTTATTATTATATATAATAATGATATGCATAAGTAATAGAATTCCACTACTTTGACATTGACTCAATGTTACGCAATAATTACAATTAATTTAAAATATATTTATACACAATCCACCACAAACAAATCCAAAAAACAAAAAAAAATTATACCAAATACATTAAATCAATTTTTGTAAATCAATTTTTGTCTGACTTCCCTCTGCATCCCGCATTTAGTAGAGCGGTCAGAGGGAACTTAGTGTTAGGACACTCAGTTCCCAGTTCCAGTTCATCCTTATCTAAGTATTAATCTTAAAATGCAGATTCCTATTTTTAACATTTTCATAAAAAATGTGAGAAAAAGCGTAAAAATTAAGAATGTGTAAAAAATTTTTCTTTGTCATCGTTACTTCTTTATTTCGAAGAAAAACAACGAATGTAGTGATTTTAGGCTGATTTCTTTAAAAAAAATATAATATTATATACATTATAAGTTATATTTATGTGTTTGTCATTAAAATATCTGAATACCTCACGACTAGATAAAAAGCAAAAACGTAATAAAACGTCCATCGTTCTGGAGCGACTTCTAAGACGTGTATGTATATATGTATATATTTGTATGTATGTATGTTACGCTCTAATACTTTCATATTCATAAAAGTAGTCTAACCGAAAATTAAGTGGAGGATACAACGTGACGCAGGTGACTTTAAGCCTTCAGGCATAAGAAATAAAGTTAAAATTCCCCTGAAGGCACAATTTAATCACAATTTCAAGGTAATAAGAGTGTAAAAGAAAACGTTATTTTTTTACTAAATTTTGCTAAAAAGGGTTGGATAAGTGTTGGACTGGTCTTTTGGCTTACTGCGTAATAACTCTGTCTACTGAGCTAAAAGTAGTGGCTTCGATTTCTGAGAAGATATTTCTACATGATAAACAAAAGAAAGATGTATATTGAACGATTAATTCAAGCAATAGTAGTGGTAGTTTTAATTTTGTAAAAAAAAATCCTGAACTGTTATTGGATAAATTGTGGCTTTCTACTTGACTTATCAACACATATAAAAATATTAATAGTAATTAGTAGAGTTAACCTCGAAAGGGGATCGAGCCCACAACCAGTCGATTTTACAGTCACACTATGTGCCCCTGTGCCACGACTGACTTCGCAAGCATTAGAAATTAGATAAAATTGAAAACAAAAGCTAGTTATTACAAGTACCACCAGTTACCACAAACAAAAAAGAATATTTACCAAATAAAGACTACAATGTCGCGAAACAATGGATCAACTACTTGTTTGTTCACCTCACTCCGACTCGTCCTGTTTTCGGTACTAAATGAAATGAAACAAACAAATTGTATTATTTTCTTTATGTTTTGCATAAATATTTAATACTTCTGCTCGATCGCATTAAATGTGCAGTAATCATGACTCTTCTAAATCCGTTCTGACAGAACAAAGAATGATTTCTATTTAAGCATCTCCGACATTTTTCAAAGTGAGCTGAGAAGAATAATTAATCATTCTCCACTTACAACCCATGTTATTATATAAATTGCTATTATAAAAGATTTACCTAGAAAATTGTGCCATTTCTTAGTAATATAGATATGTACTATTATCGGGTATGTATATATGTGCGTGCTCAAAACACTTTGCCCAATTTTTTATGATTGTTACAAAACTAAACTGCTTTGACTATTAATTTTGTGTGAGCATTCTCAATGCAGACCCTAACGTAGGGTTGCCACGCGCGCCCGCATCGAACAGATTTTAATCAAACTTTGTGCGTTAGAATAAGCTCATTTGTACATTTAAACATTTTGTTCTGTATATAGTAACCCAGAATTAGTCGTAATTCGCATGATAATTGAATTTATTCAAAATAAGTGCTCTAAATGACAGCAAAGTAGTTGAAACGAACTCTCCAGCTTTATGTTGTGAATGCTTAACAACAGCAAATACTGGTTCGAATTAAAATATAATTTTGTGTTCGTGAGACCATATCTGAAAGACACTTTTAGGCTATATCATATCACCATTCCATGTAACCCACTGTACCTGCGGTCAGAGTCACGTCGGTCACTTAGGTTGTGTCTTTTACGACTCTTTCCACTTTCCATTTGATATTTATATAAATCCAAAATGTTCTACGTGTAATTATTATTCAAAATTTAAAGGTTTTATTGTTTCTTATATTATAAATGCCTATAGAAATAACTCCACGCCTGTCCCATACAGTATGGGACTTTCCAAGAAAATCTCCGCCCTATTTTAGAGACGCGCTTTATCTACCAGAGTAGAGAAATGAAAATAATTCAAATATAATCATTCCTACGAGTGGGGATCAAATTCAAATTTAAATTCAAAATATTCTTTATTCAAATAGGCTATTATAATACTTTTAAATAAAGAATATTTTGAATTTGACGATCGAACCTACAACAGTCACATTTACAATTAGACGCTGAGTCACCTGCTGAGCACCATGACATCTGAGTATCTTTAAATAATTATAATATCCTTTTATAATTAAAATTAGGTATCTCTAGAGAAGGCGGTTAGTACAATCCGGTGAGATTAAGACACGCGTCGTGAGGAGCCCGCGGTAATACTGGCCCTAATGAGATACAGTACTTACGAATACGAGAGCCCCGCCATATGAGATTGCCACTAACATTTATAATACTTGCTTCTGTTTCTAGAACATATATTTGAAAATATACCTTATAAATTAAGTTAAGTGTTCATTTTGTGGTAGAACAAAACAATACAGTATATTATTACTGTATTCTTTTATTATATACACGTTTTAAGATTCTATACCTCATATAAAAAATCATATGTTATATAAAAAATCAAGCTTCTAAGTCAACTCAATCAAAAGATATGAGCATTTATGCATTGATTTTGCTACATTTTGTATGAAATTTGTAAATAAAATTTACAGGGTACTTCCCGTCGACTTGCAGTTATGATATTTGGCACAAAGTGGGAACTTATAATATACATAAAGAAAAAAGTTCAGTAGCCCCATATAGCTGAGGTAGACAAAATCGACTTACTAATAAGATACTCTGTTCCCCACCTTCCGCCCATATCTCGAGACATCGCGTGTTGAGTGGCGTTACTCATCTCCGCGCTTTGTCTTGTTATGTGTTACGTATTTACAGTAACTTACTGCACCGCTGCCGCTGCGACATGACGCGCGACTAACTATAATACATTTTTAAAATACATATTTATTTTATGTACTTTTATCAGTTTCTGCGTAATTGTAAATTATAAACAGTGTTTGTGTTTACTTACATATAACTACAGAATATTAAATAAATTGAAATATAAATATTGTTACTTCTACAATATATTCCCGTTGTGCATACTATTTGAATTTATAAATAATTATTATTATATATTTTACATGTATTATTAGTCCAAAGTGCTGTTTGTGTAGCTTCAGTAAGTACATGCATGCCGCGGGACTCATTTTAGGATAAAAGTAAAAAGTTATGTCGGTAACAGAATTGAAATGTTTAATATTTTCATTTCTTCGCCCTGGCCACGGGTGTCGAGGCTAAGGGCGTAGTTGAGTTCCGCCCTTTAACATGCAATGCCTCTAGAATTCGGTGGTAACGAAGGCAAAGGAAAACTAGTGTTCAGACATTCAGCTCGCCCCGCACCGATTAACTTTCGAGACATTGCGTGCAACGAAGTTAAGTGCTGCGCTTTGTCTTCCAAATAGAGCAAGAAAATGAAAAAAATAATTTTCCCACGACGACCTCAAAAAAAAACTCACATATTTTTAAAAAATTATAACATTGTAGGCTACTGTAGCAACCCTGCCGCAGTAATGCCGACACACTGTGTAGGTACTAGTAGATCTTGAGTAGAGCTCGCGTCTCGGCTGATTAGTTTCGTCCACAGTTAGCTTCTACGTTACTTCCGGTTATAAGATACTGCAACTGCACAAATATATCATGAAATGTATGACAAATTTAAGATTGCTCGTATCTTTAAAATTTAAGATTAAATATTAAGTTTCAAGTACAAATTTTAAATATAAGAGTCATTTACTTTCGTGTCTTTAAAGATTTTTAGCTTATTATCATCAAAATTTAATACAAATGTAAATATACATGAAATAAAAAAATATTTGTAAAAACAAAAACCCCGACTGCATAAAACTAAATAGAAAATAAACAAGCCCAATAGTTTATTAGGACTTACATTCAGGACCTCTTTACATTATGCGGGGTTCCTGGTAAAGATTTTATTGATTGAAGAATTACTTATAGATCCCGACTGTTAATACTAATAAACTATTGGGCTTGTTTATTTTCTATTTAGTTTTATGCAGTCGGGGTTTTTGTTTTTACAAATATTTTTTTATTTTTCACTTTTTTGTTAGGATTCATTATGGTAATGATAATCATGATATACCTTTTTGAAATCCTCGTATTAAGTTCTTGAATTTGATACCCATATTGTGGTGTTTGTTTTTTTTAACGTCACCTATCTAAGAACACTTAGGCTGCTAATACGAATCTAACGATATCTCAATTAAGTAAATCTGTTCAGCGGTTCTGGAGATATGAGGTAGTAAAGTATATTACATAGATACAAGATACGCGCGAAAAACATAACCTTTCCTTAGCAGTCGGGAAAAAATTAAATATATTTTTCATTAAACTTTACATTTTACCCATTGTAGTATATGTATAGAGTACACATCACGTGTCGTAAGTGTCCAACACGCTCGAGGCAGTGAGTGACATTACGAGAACTTGATGTTTCCTCTTTGTAACTAAGTGAATTAGGTTCCCGTGGGCTTTTTATGATGATGAAGGCATTTATAGAATTTTTTATAAGTCTAAAAGAAATTAGTGTTGATTCACTCCGTTTTATATTATTCAATCTTTATTTAAATATTGCATATTAGATATCAAGACTAAACGTTACAATCTACCTATTTAGATGACGAAAATTATATTTAATATGAGGTAAATTACTATAATATATTTTGGTACCGACTCTGTTATACGGCAGCGAAACGTGGGTATTACAGAAGAAGAATGAAAGAAAGATGAATACTGTGGAGATGCGATCTCTTAATAGCATATGCGGAGTCAGCTTAGCTGATCGAATCCGCAATGAAGAGATACACAGAATGGCAGGTACTAGCGAGGATGTTACGGTGAGAATGAAGAAGAACGTGCTCAGCTGGTTTGAGTATGTCGAACGAATGAATGATGAAAGAATGGCAAAAAAAAATTATGATGGAAAAGTGAGCGGTAAGAGAGGTAAGGGGAGACCTCGGTTGACCTTCGAAAACACAGTATCGAAGATACTGGAGGAAGGTCACGTAAAAAGCATGAGGACCCCCCGGAGGGCATGTATGAAGAGGTTGATGACAGTGGACGAGGCGAAAGAGGTATGTAGAGACCGTAGCGTTTGGCACTCCGTTCTCTCTGACTACCCCGCTAGGGATAAAGCGTGAAGTTATAGTATAGTATAGTAGTAGTATTTTTGTGTTTATGTCATTGTTCAGTCAATTCTTTTTTTTATTTACTTTCGATAACAATATGAAATATAATTATAATATAATATTATTATCAACGATAAGCTAGATTTATCCGTGAACACTAAGCATGATATCTACACCTTAACCAATGTGCTCAATTTACTGTACCAGTGTATCCTACGTGGCATTGATTCTAAAAGATAGAGTTTATTCAAACTTTATACAAAGTAAATATTAAGTGGAAGTAATGGAGTGTCTTAAGTTCCCCCAGCCCACTCTGCTAAGAGCAGAATATATCGTGGAACAGTAAAAATCTACGTTTTCTTAAGCATTAACATCTCTCCTAAACTACGTAGCAATTAGATAATAGTAGAGTTGACTCGGAGGTAGAGTTACACCCGCATTAATAAGGATGGGCGGCACATTACGCTACAAATGATGGCGTTACGCGTGACTGATACACTAGTAGTGTCTCTCTTGGAGGTTTCACTGTATTGGTACTTCCTAGATTTGTTATTGCTCTCTTTCTTTTTTTTACTATTAAATATATTTGCAAATATGCAAAATGGATGAACTAAATAGTTTTCATTTTTATTAAACATTTTATTTATAACAGGACAGGATTTCTTATGATTTATGATTACATAGCATAAGTGCGTGGCTGTAAATGCGACTGGTTGTGGGTTCCATTTCCACTCAGAAGACATAACATTTTTATTTTCCGGTGTCGTTAAGTTCCGCCACTCAACACGCAGTGCTTTCAGAACTCGGCGGAAAGTGGAAAATGGAGTGTCTTAACACTAGGTTCCCTCTGCCTACCCTGCTGTGTGCGGGATACAGCGTGAAACTCATTTAGTTTAAAAATACTGCAACAGTATACGTCTCAAAACAATTCTCTGTTGTATATTAAAAAGGTTATCAAATTTATAAATTTTGTAACAAAAAATGTTTTAATCAAGCAAAACAATAGAAGACCAGTTTTTACAATCCATTAGCCGACGTAATAAAAAGGCAGTTCACGTTTAACGGTTTGCTTCACATCAATTTTATATTTGGGTAATAATTTTTTTAGGATCTTCATTATTACACGCGAAATGGAATCATATTATCAATACGACACCAAGTAAATTATTTATTAAATATGTTTTTTTAAACAAGATATGTGTTAATATTATTTCTGTTATTAATAACTTTGTTTGCATGTGTTCGGATATATTTTGTTCACATCACAGGACCTTGGAGAGAACCTGCCTTACAGTGCCATAGCACTCCCTGGGAGTCTCGATTTGTGAGTCAGTCAGTAATGATACAGTTCTAAATATATTATGAATATAGATTAATTTGCTACTCAAACATGACAGTAAATTAAAATCAAAATTAATTCAGCTTCACGCTATATGTATGTAAGCAGAGTAGGCAGAGGGAATCTAGTGTTAAGACACTCCGTTTCCCATTTTCCGCCACAACCAGTCGCGTTTTCACTTTGTCCTCTGCGGCACGACTGGCCTCTTGATAGTAACGAATGATAATCGTCTAAGATTTTTTACTTATATATATCATAAGTAAACACTCTAGTTACTACATAATTATATAGTTTTGATTGTATGTAAGCTATATTATACTAAGTATGTGTATAATAGTATAGTAAGTACCTACTCAAAGAACTAAAATGTTATAATATATATGAAACTTAATGATATTTCTTTCATCACCTCCATCGCGCATCCTATTTTAAAAACCTGACCTGATCTGACCAGAGAACTTTTCTCCTAAATGATCAAACTCAAAACCACTGTATGTATGTATGTATGTACAGTGAAGCACTTCCAGAACGATAAGATAGCTTTAATGCAAATGTAAAATTCAGATTTGCAATAAAACTAACATAAACTGCTGTAATATTATTAGAAATCGCGCGCACTAAACCGAACCGAACGGAACTGAACGACGTTTCAGTCGACACGAGACCTCATTACCTTCTCGCACCGTATATTTTCCTTAACATGTTTAAAATGTGTAACGCAGCTTATTCGAATAATTTTATCGGTGTTTCCGAGTCACGTCCTGATACTTCATCGTTCAGTCGAGTCGGGGGGAGAGTGGGGACAAGTGGGGCAGACAGGGTACTCAACAGTTTTGACAGCGAGAGTACTCATTCGAATTCAGCGTCAGGTATATTTTGTCTTTTGCAAATAATTAAATCATTGAATTGCCAGTATCAGTCCAAACAATGCGATAATTCCCTTTAAGTAAACTGGAGCTTAATCGTTTGAGAGGAAACGTTGCCTTACCTTTTGAAGATGTTGGCGGATCTTGTAATAATTAAGTACAAATGTTTCGATGGGAGGTTTAGTATTGATTGTGTTCACCTTCGTCTTTATTATATATTAGTAAAAGGTACAAGTACTTCAGTTTGTTTGTACGTAGTACGTAACGTACGTGTAACATATTTATATGACTTCTAAAGAGGATGTTGTAATGTAAATAGCTTTACGAAATAATGATTTTAACATTTCATCAGCAAATTAACTTTCCATATTTCTTAACAATACTTCCATTTTACATTTCTAAAATGCATAATTTTATAAAGAAGCAACCGTATTTATGAATCGTGTCGAAGCCCGTGAACTCGTAAAATATAAATTGTAGAATCTTTTTGGGAAATAGAATAACGCGCAAGGAGCGCTCAGACGGCAAGAAGTGTAAGTAAATAAAATTTGTCTCTCGACAGTGTTCTTTATCGCGTTTCACGGATGCGGCGCAAAGGGGATTGGATATTTGCAGAATTTTAAATAGTGTTTCGTTTTAAAATTCACGTCCTGTATTCAATTGCGTTTGTTTCTCTTTTTCGATGATTTGTACGTAGCTGTGTTGAGGCTCTCGGAGCTGACGACGCTTCCTTTACCGGCTGCCAATTCTCGAAGCGTGCCAAAATTCAAATTTCTAAACCTTTTACATGTTATATTTTCCGTTCTGTTACGGTTATTGGTGGTAATTTAGGATGATTTTTATTGGTATACTTTATTTAACAACATTTTTTTTCCTAAAATATAGTGTTATTTTATCAAATTGGTGTTGCGCGGGAGGTACAAAAGGATGTCTTTATTTTTATTTTTGATTTAAACCAACAAATATCTTAACGTTCTACATTTTTAAATTTCTAGTTAGATCCATAACTATCGTGAATAACCAAATCCTTAACAATACTAATATGATATATTTACGTTATAATATGTCATATTAGTATAGTTAAGTGTTTGGTTGTTTAGTTATATTATACAAATAATAATAAAATATCTATATTTCCCAGCAAATAATCTTTTGAATATTATTCATAATTCATTATAACACCAACTTTTATATTACGACCAGCAGCTTAGAGCATTCCACAGACATTTTAAATGTACTACATTTATTGAAAGCAGAACTAACTTTAAGAGATATGTTATCGTTACTACTAAACTACAAGATCATATTTTTATTACAAAGATATTGAAGATATTTTTATCAAACTATAACTTTTATATTGAAATTATTATTTTAATATCATCCTTAAACATTTTGACTGTAAACGGTACGGTTGTGGGTTCGATTCCTATTCGGGGGAATGAATTGTTTTTATTTGCTCGCTTTCGTTTCGGCGTTGAGTAAAACTCTATACTCGACACGTACATCTGTATACTCTCTATATGATGTCCCAAAGAACACCAAAATGTCTCAATATTTGTTTCCCTCTGCCTATCCTGCTATATACGGGATACAGCGTGAAACTAAAAAACCGTAATATATTTGCACGCTTCAGCATCATTGTCGTGAATACACGTGATCGTGTCGTGATCTGGAGCACCTAAGCTTAATAAAGCCCTCGATGTTAAAAGCTTAAAAACAAGAGCTTTATGTAACTCAAGCGCTAATGGAAGGTCCATCCTACCCCTTCAATTCAACTCAATTTTCAAAAATCACTTTTTAACGGATCTGCATTTTTTTATCTTCAAATAAAGAACTAGAGCTGTCCATTAAAATATATATCTAGATCTATTGCTGATTTTGACGAATCTATAATCTGTACATAGAGAAAAACGTTAAAACACTTTATACAACTGTCGTTCCGTTCTAAAACAATATCAACAAAGTTCTAAGGTTAATCGCTTAATCTGAGCTTTCAATTGTACATCCAATTCAAATCCAAAGCTAAATTTATCACTACCACGGCACTTGTTTACAAAATTGACGGTAATCGTTATGTAAAATTGATTTTATTGTAAGATCACATCATGATAATCACATCGTATTACATCTATTTAATCAGGCGGCATGGCAGCTAGTGTGCACAAGACAAACGTAGTTTTTTCCGATCAAATTCCATAAATTCCGATCCCACAAAAATTTGCCGAATAAACAGTAGCGTGTTGCTCCACAATCACTTCAATTTTTCAGTATTAGTCTGTTAAAAATCAGTTCAGCTGCTCCGGAGAAAAGCCCTAAAAAATACAAAAACAGACAAACAAAAGAAATTATAGACATAAACTTCAATTTTATATAAATGTATTTGTATATTTCCTATTTAAATCAGGGCATAATTCAATAATTACTGTAATAAGTTGAAATTTATTGCTATTCCAACGTTGATAAGATAAAGGTAAAATCTTTATCCAATCAGAAACAAAGAAAGTTGCATTAATAATTTCTGTTTACTTCTTTTACAATAGATTCTAAAAAAATGTACATATTATAGCCGTTAATATAGCCGTTTTAATAAAAAATAATACATATAAAATAAACATTTCGAAGCCGTCGTGGCCCAGTGGGACTATTGACTGTAAGCGATAACTGTATCTTTGATTCCCGGCACGTGATGTCTCGAAAATTAGCGATAACATTTAAAAAAACAAATGTAAATATAGTATTTAATACAGAATATCAAATACCTTCCCCACTACAATATAAACCACAACACTATAGCACGTAGAGAGACAACACCGATAGTAACAACAGTCAGACATCTTTATCAAAGTCGGTCCTCCTCGTTCAGAGTTGAGAGATGGTTGTTAGCACTCGTCATGGTTGCCGTTGCACAACTAGTTTTTACATTGTAAGAATAATTTGAGTATATTTTATTAATTTTGCAAATTGGTTACTGATTTTTATGTAAGTTGAACTAAAATTAAAGAAATCGTATAGTAGCAGCTAGTTTACTCATTGCGATAGTAGTGGGTTTGATGTATTTGAAATAAAAGGCTACGTTCTTTTGCAATGGATATTTAAATACTGACTAGGCGTAATTTACAAAGACGGCAAAGTGGGCGTGCCCGAATATATGAGGTTCCCTATCTCACGAGCAGATTTCTACGAAACGAACAAAATTAACTTCAACCACTGTGAAGAGTCTTTCCATAATTTACCATATTATACTATAATATAATAGGTATATCTGTAAGTTCGCTTTTATTTTATTTCAATTTTCGCACAGATCAGAACAGAGAGTAGCTGTGCTGCGCGATCAAATGATAATAACTAAGAGTTGTGTACGACATATGATGAAACACTGACCGCACATACGGAGGGGTGCGTGAAAGAGGCTAACTTGATGTGATATAGTCCTTTTCCTTTTTCGACAACATAAAAAGAAATATTCAATTGGAACCAGTAGCTCCTTAGATTAGCGCGTTCAACCAAGCAAGCCCTTCAGCTTCATAATATTACTATAGATTTGATCACAAAGTATCGTATAATCGAACTTTTTCGGTTTTTCTACTCTCGAAATATTTTATGATTTAATAAAATAAAAACATAAACATATATTAAAAGTATCCAACTCTAGTTATTTTATAATTGACTATTTTCATATCACATCGCATAGTTCTAAAAGAAATTATCCCTAAGACTCAGTACTCACGTACTTCAATATGAACAGAGAAGTCAATACAATTTTTTATCAATACGAGTTCAAGAGCTCATTCCATCTCTAAGGGATTGAATTTCTGAAAGATTTATCTTAGTTAGAGTATGAGACTTGTGAGATATCTAAGCTATTCGCGTAGTCCAGATGTATCATTGTCACTAATACATAAGTAAGCGTGATTCTGTATTATATATAATTAATAAAAAAAAGAAAAAATCCGCTGAGTTTTTGCACCGGTTCTTCTCAGGTCTCAGGTTCCGATTCTTCTTGAGTCTTCTGATGATTACGTAGAACTTTAGTGAAGTGACACAGCGGTAAATTATTTTACGATAAACAAATGGAGTATGTAACTTTTTATTTTGACTTTGACGCCGCGAGGTATATTTTGACTACAGCATAATACAACAACTATATCACAGCATTGTCATTCCACGCACGTCAGATCTTTGTTTGTTTGATCTGAACTCACTCGTAGTAATTTATGCGACGGAGCTGTTTACAATAGAAGGAGGTGTAAAGTTTTAACTCGCGTTGTTTTCACACGGTGGGAATAATTTAAGTTGTGTTCTCGTTCACAAATATTGTGTACTCGAGTTCTTGGTAACTTCTTCTTTAATCTTCCGAAGGTCACAGGAGCTTGCAGGGTACGTCTACGTCTACTTACTATTTAATTATAAAGTCATATTTTATAATGTGTTTTATGAATAGTTGTAGTTAGCGTGTATTTCGATCTCTGTCTACGTATTTTAATATGAAGATATTATTTTTAAGCATCAAATCAAATATAAATAGAGATATTTTCAATGGAAAAGTTCAAAATACTATGAGACAGCCATAACCATACTGACTGTAAACGATCATGATCAATGGTCATGTGGTCGTTCTCTACTCGGAGAAAAGGTTACATTTTAATTATTTTAATTTTCCCACTCGGCAAGTAGAGATGTTTTACATTAATTAAAGTGAATATTAAGCCCATTACGTTCTATCAACACAAAAAGCATTGTACCTTATATTATTTTATACCATAAATCGCTCTTGTCTACAGTGACGCCGTCCCCCGTCCCCCGTCCCCCGGCCTCGCGCCTGACTGACACATTCGTATACATTTTTGTACCCCGTTTATTATTTATGATTCATGAATCTTGATATCGAACGAAATTTTGAATTTATGGCACTTTGTGTGTATTATTATGAGTTACGACGCTTCGGTTGGGGGCTGTTTGCTGTTAATTTCCTTTCGGGATCGCTCGTTCAATTACGTTCACTACGCTACATGACGTATACGTATTGGGTGATAATGTTTTCAGTTGTTACTTAAGTTATATATATTATTTTAACTCTACGCTGTATAGAGCATTAGGCCGAAGGAACCTATTGTTAAATCACTTCGTTCCCCAGGTTCCGCTCAAGTTCGAGACAATGCGTGTAGAGTGCCACAACCCCATGAAGCTCTGTTGCTTTCCACTCGTACTTTTACTAGAGCGAAAAGTGGTTGGTAATTATAAATATAATTCATTCTCCCGGAGTGGTAATCCAAACCACAATCGTCGCGTTTATAGTTAAACTCTCTGCCGCTACGCCACGATGGTTTCGAATAAATTAAAAAAAAACAGCTTCACGTTGTATCCCGCACACAGCAGAGTAGGCAGAGGAAACCTAGTGTTAAGACACTCCATTCCCCACTTTCCGCCGAATTCTGGAGGCATTGGGTGCTGAGGGGATTGGGGATCGAACCCACAACCAGTCGATTTTACAGTCACACTTTGTGCCTCTGCGAAACGACCGGCCTCATCGAATAAATTACCCATGTAATAACACAAGTGGAAGTAAAAATAAAAGATTCCGAATTCTCATTATATTAACATTATATGGGCTAATAACATTTAGGTATAGTGATCAATCTATAAATTTTACACATTTTAACAACAGTTTTGGATAATGGAACTCAACCTGATTTTTTTCTAATCAAAATCTTTTTTTTGTATATGAATAATATGACTGTGATATAAATATATTACACGTGTATAAAAGTGTTTCATTTTTATATTTCCAGTTGAGATTGCTTGGTTTATATAAAAAAATACTTATTCAAACAACAAGTTTTACCATATAAAAGAAATACCTAAACAAAACGAATAGAAATAAATCTTTATCACGTAACACTCGAGACATTTTCAGATTTAATAGTTTCTTGAGAAAATGTAGTTTTTTTCATCGTAATAATATATCTAAGCACAATCCTTAACAATAGGTTAACTATTGAAGTACGATGGCACTCGCGAGGTCAGCGGTAAGAGGGTTAGGGAGGTACACTACGAGACATTAAGTTTACTTCCCCATCTTTATATTGTATGTGGAGAGGAATATTTATTTATTTCTTTAGCTTTTGAAAGATAATCATATATATTTGCTAAATTTTATTTACTACTAAATATCACAATATAGTAATCTAATTTAAGACCGTCGTGGCGCATCGAGCTGTGTGATTGTCAATATGGGTGTGGACTCGATCCCCACTAGGTAAAATTATTATGTTTAATTTCCCGCTTTGATAAAAAAAAGCGCTAAAGTTGAGTTCCACCACTCAATATGGAAGCCGTAATCGAAAATTGAGCAGAAATTGGAGAACGGAGTGTTTTATAATTTCTTTGCTTACCCTGCTACGCAAGAAAAAAATGTGAAATCTCTTATTTTATACAGATATATATAATAAAACTGTATCTGATTACTGTATTATATTAAGGGAAATTTCTTATTAGGGACATCTATCGATGCAGTAGAACCCAAAACAATTACTTTTAAAATTTTGGTCTGTTCGTCGTTTTGTTTGTGCAGGCTAATCTCCGAAACAGCTTAACCTATTTAAACATAGTTTTCTTTATTGTATTTTGACAAACTTTCCTTAACATTTAGTATTTGTTTTATTTCAGTCGATTGATAAATGAAACAGTTATATCAATATAAAGTAGGTATTATGTTCGACAAAATTGCTACAAAATAACTCTTTTATAAAATTGGCTAATAAATTAGTTGATGAATAAACTTTACTTGATAACATCTTTAAAATTACAATTCTATTAGAACATAAATGGAAGTAATGGAAGTAATATAAGTGAAGTTTGAGCGAGACTGCGAGCGAAAATCGCTAAACATGTAGTAAATTAGTGATGGATGCGATTTTTTTTTGTGTATTGACGTTTTTATATTTTTTCATTAAACCAATTTAATTAATTTCTAATATTTTTAAACAACAATTTTCAATTTCATAGAATTTTATACAAAATAACAAATAAAACGTACATTAAAATAACGCGCTATACGACAGCACGCATTTAAAATAAGTACATTTTTATATTTTACAATGGTGATATAATAAAACGGGACCCTTTTCGTTATTTGATCCGAAATGAATTCTCTCTGAGAGGGACCGAATAGCTAATTGAATGGACGTGTAACCTCCCACTCCTACTCCTCGCTACTTGTCATGCGAAATTAGCGAATACACCCCGGAAAACAATCAAATATTTTCTCATATATATTTATTTGTTAAACCACTTGTGAAACGGGGTCAAGATAAGGAAGTTGTTTTGAAATTTTATTATTAGAGTACACAAATTTATTCTATTTTTGTTAGGTCGGTAGTAAATTACTAAAATACTTCAATTCCCTATTTTCGAACCTCTAACTAACTAATAATTCCACGCCGCTCTTTTTCTTCCACAAAAAGGAGATATTTTAAATATGAACATGTGTGTATCGAACTTCCATTCAGCCACTGAGCCACGACGAACTCTTTATATATATGTATAGTTGTTGTTAGTATTTACAAATTAATTTCTTACAATAAGATAATTTTTATTCCCACTCGGGATAATGTTAAATTTAATATTATATAAATTTATATTTCATTTCCTTGCTATAATACTGTGACTGATATCCCAAACACCTTTTAAAAATATTATTTTATAAATAATGGCTCGTGATGTGTCTAGTGGTTAGACCCGTTTATAGTTGTAACCTTGAATAACCCAAAACCTTTTAGAGATTCAGAGGCAACAGTGTTGAGAATTTTTATATCATGCCATCAGAAGGTATCGCTCTAATAATATATATTTGCCATCAGTAGTGTATTCAAATAACTGAAACTCGACAGTATAATATTGTCATAACTCGAAGCTCTTCCTTCACACCGTGTATTCTGACCAGACTGCGGCCGCAACAGTCTTATTGAACTCTCCGGGACGTTTGTGTGTGATCTTTCTGAAGGTACTTGTTACGCTTGTGATGTTGATTGATTTGCGAGATCAATTTAAGTCGTTGGAACAAACGCACTACCGCAAGGCGGCCGATATGTTAAATATACGCACGGCACACACCCCACAGTCGTGTCTCGAACCGTAGGCGGACACTACTACATGCACCGGAGCTGGGACATAAAATAACACCACACACCTACTAATCGTACACCAAGTCGTAGAAGTGGTATATAACATGCCGACGCCATAGCCATAAGTATGGCTTACATACCGCGAGCGTACTGCCAGACGGCATCAGCCACGACGTAGTTAATGTCGCTGTAACAGTTCGCATAAGCCCATCACGTCAGCCTTCGCGACGTCAAGCAACATTCAATATTATAATATTGGTCAAAGATCATTTTGAACCACAATATGTGTCGCCCCTACACATTAATTTATTAAGTTTCGATCCTAAAAGATCGTGCCATTATAAGCTTCGAATTATTATATCATATTTATAATATACTTGGTACGAGTCTTTATATGCATCATATATATTAGTACCGTAGTACTTGACAGATTGACTCGACCGCTGCCTCCCGAGTTCTGCACCCACTATATATACGAAACGACGGTTACGACACTCGGAATGACAACTCGTCTCGATTAATAAGGTAATAAACATATATAGATTGTATTATTCATAAATAATTATGTTATTTATGTGTATTGCCATGCATATTTTATTATATTTATTTTTAATATTTCATACCCTAGGTACATACTGTTACAATACAGAGTGTCTTAACACTAAGTATCCTACTACATGCGGGAAATAGCGTGAGGCTAAGAAAGAAACAAAAAAAGATCGTTATTTCGTTGACAACGATTAATGTTTCGCTGTCACCGCAGAAAAAAATATTCATAACCACTCCTAAAAGATTTTGTTTTATTCAAACTAAGTCACTAAAACCTTTAGCGCATACATTTTAATACTTTGAAAACATTTTAAAACGTTAAACCAAGAAGTGTCCATAAATTTTGAATAAATCTCTTCAGTGAAACTGGCAAAAAGCGTAAACAGCGTGGTGTTAGCGGCCATCGATATCCGCTACTAAAATATTCACTAGAATTTTTGTGAACTCGATAGAGCTGTCGCATCTAAAAGTTAAATTTTAACTTAATTGCTTTAACTGAGTGCTCCTAGTTAAGTATTCTAAGCTAACAGTGATTTTTTAAATGTTCAAGTCACTGTTTTTTAATGAAAATCTATTCTAGTACTTAACACGGGAAGCTTTCATTAAACGTAAATGTATTTTGTAGGAAAATTTAGAAAAAAGGTTCAATTGATCCTTTCTATATACGAGTATGTAAAATATCATAGTTTCAGTGTCAAGACACTCCTTTCCGCGCACATCGCTCAATTTTTGAAACACTTCATGTCGAGTGATGGAACTCTGCGCCGCGTGTTCATTATGAGCAGGGAAATTAAAATAATTATTATTCAATCATTCCCCTGAGTAGGAATCGAACCTACAACCATACAAAAGTTAAAATGAACAGTACAAATTGCAAAATAAGGTATAAAATGCAAGTCGCCCACATCAATCGCGTATCGCAAATGAGACGTGAAACGACCGCGCTGATGTATGGTCGCCGGACAACTGTTCCTGCAACGGGGATTGTTCCTAATGCTCTCTCTATGTATATTGATTGTTTTAGTATTACGTTTTCCTTTTACTGCGGCGCAGTGACGCCGCGTCTGACTGGGACCGCGATGGGAGTGGGTACGGTTACCAATCGAGGGAATGTTCAAATATTAACATACAAGTATTAAGTATTAATTCTCAACATTCAATGTCTCGAAAATTGGCCGGATTGTCGGGACCGAGGAAGTATGTAATGTTAAGATACCTCGTTCTCAATTTTCTACCCAATTTTTTAAGACATTGCGTGTTAAATGGCGGATTTCAACGCCGCGATTTGTCCTGTTGCATGATCATAATTTATTCTCCCGAGGGAGAATCAAACCCACAACTACCTCAAAAAATTAAACAACAATTTAAAAAAAGTTTCAAGAATAAGCGACACCAAAAAAAAATCTTGTTTCTTGTAATCCCGCGATAACTCGTTAAGAACTGATCTTTTAAACTTTAACATCGTCTAAAGCGAGGAGATTTTATCTGAACGAAAGAATCTTAAGGAAAGTGAAAAACTTCTTCATCGAGTAGCAAGTTTGATGACATTCATAATATCTACACTTCCGGTTATATAAAGGCTTTACGTAGAGTATTATTTTAAACATAAAAACATTTTTTATATATTTAGCATAGTGACTGGTGGAACTCTACGCCGTTTTTTGCTTACCTAGCGGTGGCGGTAGCGGTGAGATGAGAATTCAAATATATAATATTTAATTTTATTAGTAGAGGCCAGTCGTGGCGCAGCGGCACGAGATATTCATGCAATGCAATACGTATCTAATATGGCTGTGACACCGAATCATTTCCGACCGGTCCTAAACTGAATCAAAAACCCAGCTATTCCTACTACTTTCATAAGTAGAAGGTATAAAGTAAAAATCAATTTCATTAAATATTGTTATGAGTTCTAATTTCACTAGTGGGGGAAATTAATGAGTACAACGCGGGTCTAAAAGATTGTGGAGTTGTGTTTTGTCACACTACATTTGTTTTTGAGATTTTTTTTTGTAATTTTAAGTACTCGAAGTAATAAATAATCAAATCTTATATTCAAAGTACTCTTTACTTTATAAAATCCCTTATAACCTATTCCAATTTAAAGATTTAAATACGAAATCTGATTTATAATAAAAAATGTTATAACTCAAACTAAACCAATAATTATAACGTGGACGGAGAGCGGATAACGTAGTGTCTTATTACTAAACTTTACCCAGCTCTGTATGCGAACGTATAAAAGCATCTTTTATTGCCAATATAACAATAACTTACAGCGATCACAAGTTCAACTTAAGACAACAGTATTTCTTGCGAGGTTTTTCCATACAACATACATATGATTCGTACATTCATTTTTTTAGCTTCATACGGTAGTCTTGGATGTGTCAGAGTTGGGGGAGGGAACATAATACTAAGACACTCCGTTCCCCTCTTACTGCCTAGCATCCAAACATTGAATTATTAAACAGAAAAAAATGAATTAATTTCCGAATAGAAATCGAACCCACAACTTTCACGTTTACAGTACATATACATACATGCATACATACATATTCAAACATAATGCATCGCGTAATACGTCGTACATTATTATATATGGTAATTTATTTCCATGCATCGTATTAGTCGGTCCGGAGATTGAAGCGCAGTTAGCTCTTTATAGCGCGCCCGCGATGGATATCGGATTGATTATTAATAGCACTTTATATTAGCATTATATATTAGATACAAGTACCGAGCTGTCGTCGGCTTTGTTTTTCATTTTGCTGATTTTTTAATATATTGTGAAATTTATGTTGTCATTTTTACTGTTGTGCTCATTCTGAAGTAAATAAGTATCGTCGTTCAGTAGCTCAGCGTTTGAATGTAGTCGCGACGGATGTAGATTCCTTCATATATTTTCATTGCCTTGTTTTGGTAGCAAGACAAAGCGCAGCGTTAAATACCGCCAGTCAAAATGCTATATCTCGAAAATTGAGCGAAAAGTGGCACAGATTTACTAAACGCTAGTTTTCCCTTGCCTAGCATACTCGAGAAGAATCGTGAAGCTGAGTTTTTCCGTATTTTTACTATTATATGTAAAAAAAATGAACAGTTTTAACTAAAGTATATTTATATCCATTGCTACACAACACAAAGCGTGAAGAGAACTCCATACAACAAGTATATTAGTTTTCCAAACTTCCACACGTCTTATTTCAAAGTGCGACCGCGAGTTACAGCTACAATATATCTGGAGGCGTTGTTCCGCAGTTCGACTCAGTTAATATCCCGGAAAGCAAATTATAACAGAACTATCAAAATTAACTGCCTAAATTATCAGCCGTTAGTCACTGTAACGACTAACGGCCGTTGTAACGTCGTTAGAATGATTTACGTATATTTATATGTATTCATGTTGTTCCTTGATCTGGATATTAGAGTCAATTTATATTAAAAAAACTTGTAGTTTTAATGAGAAAGTTCCTTTTTGTAGGACTTGAAAGAAATCCTTATTGCAAAATTTCAAAGTTCTATACCGCGTAGTTTCGCCTGTGCTTTGTCTGTAAGTTAACGTTTAACAGAAAAGAGAGCTGGCACTAGGCACGGAGTGACTTATCACTTGATTGTCTTCTTAGGCTTGTTTTCTTTCCGTTGATTATGTACACCTATCTCAAAGAACGGTGCTCCTCAATTAGTATTACATCATACACTAATTATTGTCATATAATTTTATACTATGTTAATAAACTTACTAATTACTATTTATATAGAAGTAAACTTGCTCTATTCTATGTCCATTAAGATTTTTTTTTCACTTTCACGTTGTATCCTGCATGTAGCTGGGTAGGTAGAGGGAATTTAGTGTCTACATTCTCCACATTTCGCGGTATTTTCGAGGTAGTCTGTATTGAATGGCCGAACTCATAGCAAAATAATTTAAATACATGTACTGTATATTGTTCAAAATTGAGGGAAACAATTTACAATAAAATATAATTGAAGTTCTCGAATCGTTTTTGATAGTCTATATTTGTAATGGCAACTTGATGCAAATTTTGTGCGTAAAAATGCAAATTGAGTTACTATCGATCTGTGTGACAATGGTAGGGGTGGTGTACTTAATAATATTGATAAACATATTATATATAAAATTATATGTTAATAGTTATATTATATATAAAACTCTTACGTCAATGCGTGACTGGCGGATAACGCACAAACCAAACTACTGGAATTAGAAAATTGAATTTTCGTATAGAGCATAAATTAACACTATAAGAGAATTTATCGAAATGCTTAAGGGAAAAAGAAAAACATTTTCAATTCAACGTCTGAGGGCTAAAAAGTTGCTGACAACAACTTGTATAATATAAATTTGACTAAGTAGCCACTAAATAGACAGATAAGCCAACGACTTCTTTAGTATTGATTAAAATACTTCGTTTCTATTAAGAGACTTCCGCTCACCTCTCTGCCAATAAAACAAATAAGGAATTATATTTCTTATATAACATTTCTTAATTATCTATCTAATATATAATTATCTTTCTAAAAGTGTAATACAATAGTCCTAAATAAAGTCAATAACAACAAAAGATCGAAGCGCAAGTATAAATTACCATTGAAAAGGCACGTTATTAACCGTTTCGCGATAAATTAAGCACAAAAGTTAATTAACGGAACGGCCGTGATGGGACTTCTTCCCAAAATGGCGTGAGAATACAATTTACATTCATAAATAAAAATACCGGCCTCTCGTGGGTTTTTTCGTTCTGTTTACTCGGAAATCCTGTACGTATATATTAGCAAATATGTATATATATATATATATATATTTAGTTTNTATATATATATATATATAAATGTAGATAAAATATATAAAAATGTCTTCTTCTTCCTGGCATTAATCCCGGCGTGTGAAGCTCCTGAGTGTGCCGAAATAGTGCTGGCCAACATTTGCTGCCGTATAAAAGAATCAATGCCGCCAGACTCGTGAATGACGGATTCAAGATACCTAAACTTTACCGACTTAATGGCTGGCTCAGAACCTATAAGGATAGTGCTCGAGTCCAGTCACCCCAGGCCATATGTACTCGGTCTTCGACACATTTAGTTTAAGACCGCCGTTCTCAAGCGTACTCTTTCAGAGGTTCACTTTACGCTCCAGCATCAGTCGGTTCTCGTCAATGAGTATTATGTCATCGACGTACAGGATCAGCCATGGAGGCTGATCCTGGATGTGGGCAGGGACAGTATCGAGCACTACATTAAATAAGAACGGACTAAGAGCCGATCCCTAATGAACCCCTACTGTTATCTGGAAGAGTTTAGTGTCGCCAACAGCAGTCCTAACCATAGAAGCGGAATCGTGGGACATATCTCTGATAATCTCAATATAGGCCTCAGGGATCCCTTTGGATCGCAATGCCCTCCAGATGCATTGACGAGGCATACAGTCAAAGACCTTCTGCAGATCTAAAAAAGCCACATGCAGAGCACTCCTTTCTTCCCTGTATGCCTCCATCAAAGTTCTGAAGGCGTAATTCATAATGCCCGATCCTGGCTAAAACCCATATTGAGACTCAGAGATGACTCTGTCTCTCATTCAGGTCGGTCATGCGCTCGAAGAGCTTTATGACTCATAAGCTTAATTCCCCTACCACAATCTTGAACACTGCCCTCGTAAATAGGGGCAATGAAGCTAAGCCGCCACTGGTGTGGCATCTTTCCAGTGTTCAAGAAATGGTTAAAAATTTCAGTAAGCATGAGCACACCAAGAGAGCCCAGCGATTTCCACGCTTCGATTGGAATGTCGTCAGGTCCCACACCTTTTCCGTTCTTCATGCGTCGAAGGCAATTATGAGCTTCGTCAAGGGTTTTTGGGGCAATAAGGTCGTGATGAAGGCTGTGTGGGTGCCGAGTGTTCAGCAACTCCTGGTAGCTTCTCCACCTCTCCTTCACAGAGACATGACATGAGTTTGTAAATAAGCTTTTGCTCCTCCACAGTTTATCATATAATGGCGACAAACTCTCACTGCGGGCTCTGGCTACAGCTATTTTACTGGTACGTTTAGCTATTATATACTCCAGTCGGTCTTCAGGAGAGTTGGATTGCTTCCACTTCTTAAAAATTTTCTTCCTTCACCTTGTCATTCCACCACCATGTCTCCCCGTCGATGACATGTCCTAGAAACGCCAAGATCTCGCCTACCCGCCACAATGATTGCCGATTGAGCTCGATCCCAAGCGTCCTGAACAGTATCGGTGTTAGCCGAAGTATTATGACTTTTCACCTCTGCCAAGAAGTCGGTCTGCATCGGTTCATTCAGCAACCACCACTTGATAGGAGGTCTACGTTTCTCGGCCACTTTCTTCTTCGGAGTGACGTTAAAGTTCATAACAAGACAATGTTGGGCCGTCAGACTTTTGCGTGGGATGACTTTATAGTTAGTTACCCTGCCCATATGACACCGTCTGGTCAATAAGTAGCAATTTGAGTTGAAAAGGACCCGCTCTTATACATGATAAGGTACTGAAGATTCTTTTAGAAGAACGTATTCACGACGGCCAGATCAGACGCAATACAGGTTCTCAGAATATTTTCTCTCTTTGTATTGCAAAGACCATGTCCAAAACCTATTCACGGAGATTTAGAACGTGTTCATGTTCATACGGCTCAGCAGACTTACCGACGTGACCGTTCAACTCCCCTTCAACTAAGACCACTTCGGTAGACGATACAGCAAGTAACACCCCTTCATAGTGCTCCCAGAATGTCTCCTTTTTGGCTGCGCTACATCGCCCCTGATATAGCCCGCCATAGGCATTGATTAGGTGTGTGGTAACGCCCTCAATCAGTACCCTTACTCGCATCAAGCGGTCGCAGCGACGGTCAACTTCAAGGAGCTCATTCTGAAGCTCTTCAGAAAGCACTACCGCCACACCGTTTCTACCTGAAGGTGACCCAGTTTATATAAGCCGGTAACCCTGCCCGATGTTCCAATGAGTTTCCTGGAAGAAAGCACACTGAACCCGACGTCCCATGAGTATATCTGCGAGTTCTCTGCATCGTCCGGTTAGAGAGCCAATATTCCACGTTGCAAAGTGGAGTTTCCGTCTGGGTACTAGCGTCTTAAGCCGTGCCCGTACTTGACACGACACCCATTGCCCACTTGTCGCAGGTGTAGGGCGATTTGCCTGCGCGTCGTCTTGCGGCGACGCCCTAGCCGTACCCAGTCTGTTCTTAGTTCGGTCCATATTATGGCGAGTTGTAGTTTTTAGTGGAGCGATTGCCATCTGACCTACAAAACCCAGTTGTGGGACAAACCGAGGAGAGAAGAGTAGGGCAGGTAAAATAAGAGAGAAGGTAAAAAAAGAAGGTAACTAAGGAGGAGAGGAAGGACACCACTCTTACGGACTGGATGAGGGTATAACAGTGGCGGCTCGAAGATCCGGGGTCGCATACCCGTATGCCCACAAACGAATATCGGACAGATATTGGTCTGGAAATAGAAACTGTCTACCAGAGTGCCAAAAAATAACTAATATTTAAATATATTCATTCCCCCAAATACAAATCGAACCCACAATAATTTCGCTTATGGTCAAACCCTATTATATATGAACATTTTAAGATATTATTATACCGGAACAAATTAAACACAAAAGTTAATTAACAGAGCGGACGTGTTGTTTCAACGACCGCTGATAATACAAAGTATATAATGTAAGTTCTTTTAGATTTTGTTTCCTTCCTTTTTACATATCTATTAAAGAGAGAAGGGTGTTGTTTCCAATAATAAAATTTATTTAAAACTTTGTCAACTTGGATAGTATTCGAGTACCACGTTCCGTTTTTACACAAAGCTTCTTAAAGGATTTTTTTCTGAGGAGAAACCAAAGCATTTTCCTAGTTCCCAATATACCCACCGTACACTATAAATCCTCATAGGCATAGATAAAAAGATGAGTCCCATCTCCTTCCGCTATTAGGAGCGCGACACTCATGTTCACATATTTCTTTAAGTAACTAACAATATTATCATCATGTAAAAACTTCACTTTGATGATACACCGTAACGTCCGTCCGTACCGACGAGTAGGTCGCCACGGCAGAGTTGCACAGCGTTCACTACAAGCGTGAAAGTTGTGGATGCGATTCTCATTCAGGGAAATTATTATATTATTAGTAATTATCATTTCTTCATTATGTTCACAAAACAAAGCGCGGTGAGGTGTCGTGCGCGTGTGTCTCGTCGCTCCCTCTTCCTTGCAGTGCTATTTGTAGGATACAGGTTAAAGCTGAAAAAAAGAAATCCCAACACATATTTTCTAGTTGAAGGAATAAAAAAAGTACTAAATTCTCTTTATAATTTATAAATAAGACTAGGAAGGCANGTATGTGTGTGTGTGTGTGTGTGTGTGTGTGTGTGTGTGTATATATATATATAATGCCAGTTATAATTAAAAATAACTGGCATTAAAATACTTCTTTCTCCACTTCCACACTTTTAAGATGATGAAAAATTAACATTACTAAAAACTGGAATTGAACCAATAACCATTATGTTTAGAATCAAACATTTGGCAAATGGGCTACGACGGCCTGCTAATACGCATGTTCGTAATGCATGTTCGTAATTATTATATAAAAATAACTCCATGGTTTTCTCACATAACAGGAAAGGCGGGGAACCTTTTATTAACATACACCGTTCCCTTCTTTCCGCTTAGTTTGTCCACTGGAGCAAGGAATTGAAAATAATTTAAATATAATTTTTCCTCCGAGTTCCACAAAATAAAATCAAAATGAACATGTATTCAATTCGTTTCTCCATATCAATAAAATCATCAAAAGCCTTCCTCCAGTCGCCCATTTGTATCCATTAGGGGTGTAACGCGCGCTCATTGTTTCCTTGACGCGAGTGAATAATTAGAACGTTGATTAATGTACCGCCTTATCAGTTACCAGCCTTGTTTGAAGAAAGGTTTCAGTTCAAATTCGAAATGTATATTTAAAAATGTTAACGTAGCGTGATTTGTACCCGTGTCCGAATTGGTTTAAGCTCCCTGACCACTAAGTCATACGTTCTTATCGTTGTACGTGACGTGGTACAATGGTACAACGTCTGACTGTAAACGTACGTCGTTTTAGTTTTCATGCTCTGGTTACAAGAGAAAGCGTGGCGTTGAGTTCCGCCGCTCAACAAAAGAATGGAGTATCTAGTGATAAATTAGGTTCCCTCTACCTACCCTGCTATATACCTACATCGTGAGACTAAAATAAGAAATAGTATTATAATACACGTAATAGTAGTACGCAAATAAACAAATAAATTAATATTAAACGCTAGCATCATTATGAACACATACGTACGTTGTTATATGACCGCTAGTTGGGAATCATTTCGACCGTACACTGCAACTATACGAGTTTCCACCAACCTACATATATTCCCAAATATTAACCACATTTTGCCAGTAATCGTAATATCGTATGTTAAAGGCAACGCAGTCAAATCTGTTTATAATAATTTAACTCCTTTTAAGTTATTTGGTTTAATTATCTCAGGAACTACTGGTTCGAATTGAAAATATATTTTTGTGTTGTATATAATCATCCAACCTACTGGACTTATCACACTTACATTGGACACGGAGAGCGAGTCATGGATAACAACTCCTAGTTATGTGTTAAGATATAATAAACCTATATATTACATTTATTTTACGACATAGCTGGGTAGGCAGAGAGAATAAGAACACTTGACGCGAGAGAGTAAGAACATTCCGTTCCTCACTTCCCGCCCTATTTTTTGAGATTGTACAACAATACATACATGTTTCCCTTTAAACAGAAACATCTAAATTCCAAACACACCCCTAAGCTCGACCAAACCCAACGCAATAACGCGTTCGCACGGTGTTTATACATCGACATAGAATTCAATGCATTAATGGTAAAACGTGCCTTATCGGAACATTGTATCGTCCTCCCGCACTGTCAGTAATGTCAGTACTGTCCGCGTCCCCTCTTCCGATGTTATACACTTGTTCCTATTGTACAAGTTTTGTTGTTTAAAATCATTTGTATTTCAACTTATCCTTGGTTTAGATTTTTGTTTTTGCTCTGTAATCGATATATGACAAAATAAGTTTTACTATTGCACTTTAGAGACATCTACTAGCTTAAATGCGACAGTGGTGGGTTTGATTCCCACTCGGGGGTATGAGTTACTCTAGGTAGTGAGAGAAAGCGGTCCGTCAAGTTCCGCCGAGCGTCTTTAGTTTAACTCAGAGTTCCCTCTGTACCTTGCTATTTACGGGATATAGGGTTAAGTTAAAACACTTTTATGTTTATGTATAGATTATTAAGTATTTTTATTAATTTTAAATAATGTTGTAAAATAGTATGTGATAGAACAACAACTACGACGGAAGAAGTAAGCAACAGTTTACTTGATAGAGGTACCTAATATCATAATTAGACTAGTCGTGGCGCAGGAGCACAAGCACGTGACTATAAACGCGACAGGTTGTCGATTCTATTCCCTTTTGAGGAAATAAAATAATAAATATTTTCATTTCTTCGCTCTGATGTCGACGCAAAATGCGGCGTTGATTTCCGCCAGTCTCTCTCCCGAATGTGGCGAAATTCGGGAGAGGAGCTTAAGGCTAAATTAGGCTCGTTCTGCCTCTGCCCGTGCGTAATAGATACGGGATGCTGTATTCCATGAAGCCGAAAAAAGAAATCAAAAACGTCATAATTAAAAATTATATTACAGTTGTATTTTCCTAAAAAAATATCTTCTGATCATTAATGTATATTTCAAAAAGACAATAATCGCTTAAAATAATAAATTTCCTTAATTTTTATACGAAATATTTCTCGTCCACCGTCCCGGCTACAACCCCACTAAAGCGGTATATTCATAAATTTTCTATAGTACATTTAATTTGGGACAATGCTGTACGATCTCTTGCCAATTCTTCGGAGGTGTATCTGCTTTACAACTGGTTGTAAATAACAGACCCCGCCAGAACATTACTTCATTATATTTTTACTGTTGCTTCATTTAATGCGGTGGATAGCTTGAATATATTTTAATTAGAAACACTGATTATTCATGGATTTCACGCTGCATCCCGCATATAACGGGTTAGGCAAAGAAAGCCTCTGTTTCTCGCATTCTCTATTTCACGACGTTGTGTGTTGAGTAGTGAAAGTCAAATCTGCGCTTTGTATGGATTTGAGAGCAAACTAATCATTCATCAAATCTGTAATATTGCATGTGTGTTTATTGTCCTATAAAAAATATAAATTAAATAGATTTTAAATAAAACTCTTTTAACCGGATTAATCGCGTATATTTTGTATTGTATATTTTTGGAAACCCGACGTCTCGAACACTTTGCAGTAGCACTTTGTCTACCCGCGACCACGGATTACTGGAAAGTGTTCGAAACATCGGGTTTCCAAAAATGTATAATACAAAATATACGCGATTAATCCGGTTAAAACAGTTTTATTTAAAATGTGTAATAATCGTGAAAATCAAAGAACTTATAAAAAAAATTAAATTAGCTTCACGCTGTATCCCGCACACAGCAGGGTAGGCAGAGGGAACCTAGTGTTAAGACACTCCGTTCCCCACTTTCTGCCGAATTCTGGAGGCATTGCGTGTTGAGTGGCAGAACTCAACGCCGCGCTTAACCTCGACACCAGAGCGNATTATTATTATTATTTACTAGTGTAACACGTCTAACGTATATATAAGGCAGAGAGGGCAAGAGTTGAAATCCACTTCTTACTAATTTTTCATGATATTATATATTAAAATGCGGAATACAACGCCGCGTTATGTCTTCAATCCAGGAACAAAATAAATAATTTGAATTTAATAAAGTGATTCAATTATTCTGCCTTTGTATATTTGCAATTTATACTCTTAAATATTTAAATTTTGCACACAGCAGGGTAGGCAGAGGGAACCTAGTGGTTCCCTCTGCCTACCCTGCTGTGTGCGGGATACAGCGTGAAGCTGATTATTATTATTATTTACTAGTGTAACACGTCTAACGTATATATAAGGCAGAGAGGACAAGAGTTGAAATCCACTTCTTACTAATTTTTCATGATATTATATATTAAAATGCGGAATACAACGCCGCGTTATGTCTTCAATCCAGGAACAAAATAAGTAATTTGAATTTAATAAAGTTATTCAATGATTCTGCCTTTGTATATTTGCAATTTATACTCTTAAATATTTAAATTTTGAATATAAAAGCCATTTTTATTATTTTGTTTATCCTTTTACAGAGTAAATACCATTTAAAAGTTATTAAAAATGAATAAAGTAAACCTATATAAATTTATTTTGTTCATTTTACTTTAACAACGAAGTTATAGGTACTAACATAGTAAAACAATATTGCTACGGGGAAATTTATATAAATAAAAATATAATAAAAAATATATGATAATCAGCTGTTATATTCTTCTGCTTGACGCTTCACTTTTTTTTCCTGGCACTTAGTGTTAAGATACTTCGTGCTCCACGAATCCCTCTATATTCAAGACATTGTGTGTGGAGTGGCGGAACTCAACGACTCCGAATGAGGATTGCACCCACAACGGTTATATGGTCACACGCTGTCCCACTGCGGCCTCTCTTTTTTAATTCTTTTTGAAATATACAAAAAACAAAATATACAAAAACGTGGAAAATGGAGAGTCTTAACACTAAGTTCTCTCTGCCTATTTTAATTTAAAGCTAACTATATATTATATGAATAACCATAATTTTAATCGCTGATGGTTGTCTGTGCATAGGTGATACATGAGAAAATAGTAGATATTCTATTATTGGGGGCGATTACCAAAGTGATAGAACCCAAAACAATGATTCTTAAAAATTTTGTTTCTTTGTCTGTGCGTTTGTGTGAGCTATCTCAGAAACATCAAAACCAGTTTTCACTATTGTATTTAGGTGACCATGTTTTAATATTAAGAGTCAATCAGTTACTATTTTATTTCAATCAGTTAATAAACGTAAAAGTTATATAATTTTACCATTTGTCCCACGTAGACGAAGTCGCAGGCAGAGCTTGTACAAAATACTTATGTAATGTAAATTTCAAAGTCCCCCATACAGCACTATTACTACCACTAGAGTATTCCGATCACGTCCCCTTCAGTGCATGCGCGATGTCAAACACGAATTCGGTCATAGAAATCACTCATAGTACCGAATAAACCAACTATACTGACATTTGACAACTTGCTTCCACGCGGTTACATCTCTTCTGAATTAATATGGCATATTTATTAGAATATTGTCCAGGTTTGCTTTAGCATTTTTTTATATTTTTATTGAATTAGGCATCCCGTACATTTGACCGCCATTTGAAACCATCCGGTTTGTAATTATAGAGACTGTCATGGCGCAAAGGGACAAGGCTTAACTATCGAAGCGTGAGGGCGGTGGGTTCATATTCCTCTCGGAGTTCGATTAAATGTATATTATTTTGATTTGACCGCTGAGATAAAGAAAGAGCGATGTTCACTTCTACCATTCAAAACAAAATGTCTCGAAAATTGGGCAAAAAGTATCAAACAGAGTATCTTCACACTAAGTTCCCTCTGTTTAACCTGCTATGAGGGAAAAAGCGCAAATCGACAAAATAAACTGAGTTTAATTTCAATGTTTAATTTAACCGATCCGTTTATGCAGAGATCTTCTTCCACTTTGCAAAACACTGTATTTAATAGAGCAAAAGACGAGATCAAATAGCTCGTCGTGATTAGACGCTGCAGCCCGCATCCGCCGAGTTGCAGCTGTGCTTTGGCACTCGGTCGGCGCCCGTTATGTATTGATTTATATATTTCAATAGTTATCTTAAATGTTAGTTGACTATTACGTAATGTTAATGAGGTCAGTCGGGGCACAGTGGCACAAGCGTGTTACCGTAAACGTGACAAGTTGTGGGTTTGATTCCCATTCGAGGAAATTAATTAAATATTTAATATTTTCATTTCTTCGCTCTGGTGTCGAAATAAAACGTGAATTCTGCAACTGTTTCTGTAAGTAGGGAGCGGAGTGACTTGGCTTGCTCTGCTTGCCCTGTTACATGCGGGATAAAGTGTAAAGCTGAAAAAAAAATATATAAAGGATTTTTAGTGTTATTTTGACATCGGTCTACAATAGTGCTAATATTTTATTTGTAAATCAAATTATTAAGTCTTCGAAAGCTAAATTTGTAATTTAATCTACTGATTTACGTTTTTGTTTCAAACAATTTCAAACAACAATTCAATATTTGTATATACTCGTGTGTTATAAAAAAGCCGAAGTATAATGGCGGAAATCAAACAATGTAGAGCCATTACTACTAATAATCATTGACTATATTGTTTTTGAGGATATCGTGTAGCAGTGAAATAATACTGTGTGTACAGTATTATTTCACTGCGACACGATTTTCTGTACTGAACTGTACTGTACTGACTTCTGTACTGTACTGACTTCTGTACTGTACTGACTTTCCGTTGAATTCTGGAGGCAATGCGTGTTGAGTGGCGGAACTCAACGCCGCGCTTTGCCTCGGCACCAGGGAGAAGAATTGAAAATTTATATTTAAACTAGAGGGCGCGCGTGGCTTCGCCCGCTTATTAGGAGTGAATTCTAAAAAAACCACGAAACAGGTGTTCAATAAAATATTTTTAACAGTCCGAATTTAAATTTTTATAAAAATCGGTGGCGATTTAAAGATTTTTCCATATGAACTTTCAACCCCTTATTTGAACCCTTAGGGGGTGAATTCTTAAAAACCATGAAACACGTATTCAATGAATTATTTTTAAGAGTCNATAAATATTTCATTTCCTAGAATGGGGATCAAACCCACAACCACTCGCATTTACAATCACATTTTGTGCCACTGCGCCACGACTGGCCTCATTAACCTAGATTATTTTCTTGTTCTTGTAACAGGGCTCCATTACATTGCTAAATACCCCAAAGATCAATTTTTCTTCTATATCTCGCATGTACAGACACCGATCAGTTACGTTTTAATTATGACTATAGATAGGATACTGTAATACCCGTTTGTGCTATTATCGTTGTCTCAGTGAAACTCGCTTCACCACAAAAACCAAGATGACTACCGCATTGACGCACTCCGGAACAAAATTAATGAACAACGCAAACAATTTTTAAAAGACGAAAGAGACGGATTTGTAATATTACTTTTGTAATTCGTTACAAGTTATTTAAAATATCAATTCTTAATAATTCGTATTATGAAGCTTTATCATTTCCCCCTTTTTCCGTACTTTATTTAATTACAAAAATATCCTTTTTCTTAGAAATTTTTCTTCGTGAACATTTTTGTTTGGTATTTTGTTTGGTATAATAGCGGCTCATATTTTGTTTCCGTTTGATCGGCCGGTTCAAGGGAACTGGCAACTCGAGTAAATATGATATTTAGTTCACGATATCGGGGCGTTGCGTGACTTCTACGTACAATCTTTTTGATATATCTATAGTATTCTACTTTGCGAATGAGAAACGATTGCTCCTTCCTGTGCGGTGGGCATGAGCTCGGAGCTGCGATCACTTAGTGATATATAATATTTACTTGTTTTATGAGGTTACCACTTTTTAACTGCAGCTTTTTCTCCATGATCAAATGGAGATAACACATTTTAAATGCCCGAAGTAACTGAGCGCAGGTACAGTAAGCTATATGGTAACGGTTATCGTGATGTCATATAGTATATAGCATTGTTTTGTTAAATAGATCCTTCAACACGAATATATTTTTCGAATTTGAGCCATTAGTTCCTGATATAAGAGAGTTCAACCAAACGAATTCTTAAGTTTTATAATATTAGTACAGCATTAGTTGTACTATAAAGATATATCATAGTCATTATTTCATTTACTTCTGTCACTACGTAAATAAAGAATATATTACATTTTTTATATTTTTAAAGTGCTATTTTACACTAATCTCTTAAAAAAATATATTCAGAAAACACATCGAAAATTGGACGTAACGGGAGTCTAACCTGCGAAGGGATTCTTGGTACCAAGTGCTCAAGCCAAGCTACATGATCTTATCGCGCTACGTTATAGGGCCTTTTCGGACTTACTTTGTAACACAATTTTTTATAAGAAGAAAATAAGAAAAAGAAATCATAAGAACTTGAGTAAAAAAATCTCAAAGATAAACACTTGTGAGGGGTCAAGGGAAAGCAGTAAGAGGATTTCTGTTTTTTATTTAAGTTCCACAGTCGTACTTTAAGATAGTACAGTAAGTTATGAAAATTAAAAAGTTTATTATTTAGTAACAAACATTATTAAACCCTCCTTTAGAGCTTCACTCTTTTTTCCGCATAGCAAAGTAGACAGAGGAAACCTAACACTAGTTAATATACCGCCTGTATTCGGGACATTACGTGTTGAGTAACGGAACTTAACACCGCACTTTGTCAACTTGAGTGGGGAAATAATATTTTTATTACTGTAATATACTACTTATACTGTAATACTTTATCACGTTAACTCGCAGACGCTATTGAACCACAACGAAGGCCTCAAAATATTATTTTAATTTGTCATCATTCTTTATTGTTATTTTACATCTTTCTCTTTTAGAATATAGGTAGAGAGAAACTAGCATTGAATTATCACTTTTCATAAAAAAAATATATTCTGTTATAATAGTATTTTCTTCTTAGTCTTTGAACATTTTCAAGGATCATATTACTTTATACTAACGACAGTTGGTACTCAGTTCCTTAGGTTTACGATCTTTTGTTTTATAAATGTATTTCTTGAAGTATAATGGGTTAATTCAAAGCCTAATGTTGTCAGTTATCTGCTAAATACCGAGTGACAGATTGACAAGACGCTTATAGACACAGGCAGCCCGCCATCTCACATACGAGGAATTCGCTAGAAACTCGCTATCAGATTGACTTTTGATAATCGACTTTTATTCAAAGTAGTAGTATCGATAGTTTATAAATAAATTGTTTTAATTAAAGTTTTTTTGTGTTGCGGTTTACTTCCGTTCTCCACATTTTTAAAGTGTCATTCCATACTTAGGAAAGAAAAATACCTATTTAGAAAACATAAACCCTCGCCGAAAAGAAAAACCTGATTTTTCCAGTTATAGTCCCGCCACGTTCAAATTTTTATACGTTTTCTAATACGTAAAAATATTTAATAAATAGCATTCTCTCTTGCCAGACGATAATTCTTAGTAGATAATTCTTTGGGTAGCGGAAATTTGTAAAAATCTTCCTACAGAGATGGTAACAACATAAATTAATTGTAACGAGCGTATAAAAATTTCGACGTAGCTTGAAGTCGAACTCGGACTCGAACGTATGGCTTAGTGGTCAGAGAGCTTGGTCGGTTTCCACGAGGCGAGGGTCCGAGTACCGCTACGTCTAAATTTTTATACGTTTTCTAAATAAGTATTTTTCCGTTCTCCATTTTCCGCCGAATTCTCAAGGCATTTCTAAAAAAAATTTACATAACATAACAAAATTTGTCACACCCTGAAACAGAATTCGTTAATATTCAACATATCTGTAACAAAACGAGACCGGCCTCGATATTTTTTCCCGTAATTTACATAAAAAGGAAGTGGAATGCGACGCGGTACCAACTTTCAGTAACAACTTATTTTTAACTCGCCTCCTTCCGGCGGCGGCTGGGGGCGTCGTACTTACTGACAATTTATTTCCGCTGTGATAGAGCTTATCTTTTTTTTATTAGCTTCACGCAGTATCCCGCATATAGCAGTGTAGGCAGAGAGAACCTATTTTTAAAACACTCCATTTCCCAATTCCCGCTGAATTATCAAGGCATTGCGTGTTGAGTGGAATATTTCAACGCCGCGCTTTGTCTTCCTGTCAGAGCGAGGAAAAGAAAATATTAAATAATTCAGTCCCCTCAAATAGGAATCGAACCCACCCATCGAAACCGTCGCTTTTATAGTCGCACTCAATGCCACTATACCTCTTCGAGCTCAGACTGACAGTACCACGTTTTCATTCATCAATTTATTTCCGCTATGATAGAGCTCGTCTTAATATCTAAATAATTATTATTCAGTTTTAGTTGTGATTTCATTTTTATATAAAAATAAATTAGACCTTCGTGGTGCGTTGGCACAGCATGTAACTACAGTCAGCCGATCAGTCGCGCCGATCGTGGGTTTTATTCCCGATCAGAAAATTAATTTATTGATTTTTTTATACTTTCTAATAATATTAACCGGAGATACTATATTCCTTTTCTTTTGTGATTTTTATTTTTTTCTGTATAATAGAAAAAATATCTATCTTATCTATTTATGTTGAAATTATCAAAAACCAACATAGCTCTCCCAAATAAAGCACAGTGGCAGGCACCGTGATTTAATCCGATAAGCGCGACACAGCACCAGTACGTCACGCTTATCACGTCGCGCCGTCGCGATCGCTGATAACGGTATGTTGGTTGTATTGAAACTGATCTGAGTTATCAACGTCTGGGTTCGTGGGCTATTTAGTATCAGATATTGGCAAGGTTTGTTTGTTACTTATAGGGGACTCCCCTATACTTGGGATGATAGTTATGTGCTTATAGGTAAGAGTATGGATAAGAGTTTTCTGTTTATTTAATTGTAATGTATTATATCACATCGTCGTATAAAATCTATATTTATACTACATTATTGTTACTGATTCCTATGGAAAAGGAAAAACCTGATTTTTCCAGTTGTTTTCGTAAAGCAAACAATTTGCAGGCTGCCACTATAAATATCATATTAGAGCAAAAATACGTTTAGGTTAGTCAGTGTGACTCCTGTCACACATGTAGCGCGGCGGGGAGGCTCGCCAGCAGCGGAGGCTGTTGGCTGGGATTTGAATACAGCGTAAAGCAATTTTTTTAAAGTATATAAATTTTCATAATATTAAGATGGTCTAAAGATATTAAAAATATATATACTTTTTAAGATTTTATTCCTAGGCAACCATCTTGTACGTATAATGTATAATGCTACTATATTTCTCTTGATCTAACTAATATAATTCACATAAATGGCTTCCAAAAGGCACGATTCCGAGTCTAACGATGTCTTTTTTTATACGTTTTCCATATATTTTTCTGTTCTTAATGTGGGTCCTTAAAGAGTCCCTTTAACAAGAGTTGAAGTACTTCAATATGTGCTAAGTAAAATTCTAACATCCAGTATCGAAAGTTCTATGTAGAAAATGAAAAAAGATACACGCCATTGATCGCAAAGTGTATGTAGTAATAGAGTATAATTATTTCACTAATTTTAGCTGTACGCTAAATTTCGTCTAAGGCAGATTAGATACAGGGAACCTCTAGTGTTAAGATACTCCGATCACCACGGACCGCCCAATATTTTGATATTGCGTGATAATTGGCGTACTTAATGCCGCGCTTTGTCTTAATAACAAAGCGAGAAAATGACCTAATTCATTCCGAGTAAGAATCTAACTCACAGCCATCACGCTTTACTATATTAATTTAAGCTAATAGCTTAATGTAAAGAATAAAATGTTTCGTATTAAGCTAAAACAGAACGGACTATCCGTATCCAATAACATTAAAGCTTGTATCGTAAGTGAGGAAAAATAATAGAACAAGATGTAACACTAAGGGTGTTCGTAACAACAACTCCGCGTAACCTCCATAGAAGTATATAGAAGTGGGCAACTTTACAAACAGACCGACTTCCGAGTCCGAGACACTCATCTGATATGGTAATGCTGCAGCTACTTCGACGTCGCGGAATAGCGGAGATGTAACTGATCTCTTTTCGTAGAATGCTTATAGTATAAGTATCATTTACTTTGGCGATTCTTAGATTATTTCTACGTTTATATTTTTTATTTAGTATGGTTGATAGACATATTTTTTTATGAAGACACTTTCCGCTTAATATCCACATAATGCATGTTGACTAGGGGAACTCAAAACCGGTTTGTATAATAAGCGGGGAAAAGACTATTATTTATGTAACCATTCCCCCGAGTGGGGATCGAACCAACGACCATGGTGTTTAAATTATAAAACAAAATAAACTTATCATTAGTTTATTATATTGTATTTTCCAAATTAAAGATACCACGTAAGTTAAGACATTATGCCCAAGCAACCTTGAAATAAAAAAACAATTTAGACGACTTGAATCAATGGCGGTGATCGTAACAAATGTTGGTTCGTTTATTTTCAATACAAAAATGTTATATCTCTGTCGCCGCGATTAGCTACAACTATTGGTCACGTCGCGTCGTCTATGGGGAGTTGTCACGGTACGACCTTGGTTCTGTCTAAAACGTCGTAGAGAATGTCACTTTTGATATAAAAGGAACTATTAGTATGCATGTATACTAAATGATTAAATTGTTATGAAACTGTTCTTTGAATATACGTTTTGAGGCTGGAATGCCTGCACTCCTTCCCTCAAGTTGAAATATCAATTTTGCCCACTAAGCTTTATGAACAAGAAAAATTAAGCTTTAATTGCAGGAAAAAGGTGAAGATGCATTTTACCACGCATATTATGGCGAAGGGAATCTAACGTTACGACATTTCGTTATCCACTTTTTGACCAATTTTTAAAACACTATATGGTGAGTGGTGGAAATAAGCGACGCCGCGTTTGTTCGCCAATTTGTGTATCAGAGCGGGAAAATGAAAATAATTTAAATATTATCATTCGTTCGAATGGGAATCGAACCCACAATCGTCTCGGTTACAGTCAGACGCTGTGACACTGCGCTACAACCTATCTAAATCTAGCTACTTAAATCCAATATTAGAGTCCTTGACTTTCAACCAACTCAATCATAAATAATAAAGCACTTAATAATTAATAATTATAGTCTATACACAAACACGAAACAAAAGCTACACCAAGTTATAAATATGTCATGTCAAGTGATCATTAATCATAGAGTTTTGTAGTTTTTTTGGAACAACCATTAGAGAATAGAAAATAATTGATACCTGTAGGTCTCTACATAGAGTGGTTCTCGGAGGGAGGACAGTATCGGTTAAATCAGGGCCGTGCGTTAGACCAATATCCGATACTTATTACGGTTGATTACCTCCGCCCGAGCCGCGCTGAACACGCTATTCTTGGTCAAAGTTACCTTTAAAAATTATATTGGAGCTATTTTTATGATTATGATAACATAGTTTTTGTGTATATTAAACATGTTTTGTGATCTGTTTAATGTAAATTATTAAAAATGTGTTATTTAATATTTTTAGTAGTATTTAAAGGTGAAATGATGTTATGCTACTACTATTATTATATTATGAGATGACTATTATTCCAATATTTCACGAAGATAGAAGAACTGACGAGCTTTTCGCAAACTCTTTTCAGTGATACTATTATACATATATATATATATATATATATATATATATATATATATATATATATATATATATATATATATATATATATATANTATATATATAAAGCAGAAAGAGTTCTAAGGGCTCCTGCTACATGCGGAAAACAGCGAGAGGCTGAAAAAAAAGCCGTAATAGCTTGTATAAGTATAATATAATTTATATATATTTTTGATAATACTAAGAACGATCTTCCAATTCTTTCAATGATCCTTTCAAAACCAATAAGCTATATTTATTCAGAAAGTAACAAGTGTCGGTGTGCCTGCGCAGGTGGTGCGTGCATCATGTGCGCGTGCGCGTGGCGGCTGCACGCCTTCACCGCCGCGCTCGTGCTCGCCGCGCACCTCATTAAAGGTCAGTACTTTGCAATTATACTTCTACAATACGTAAGTCCAAGGTTCAAATTTTAAATGAAACGTCCTTCTATTAGTTTCCTTAACTAGGATCCGCCACATGCTGTGCACGGCGGGTGAAGCTGAGCGAAACTATATTGCCCAATGTAATTAAAATATACTAAGAGGTACTTAACATAAAATGACTCTTTAAAACTTACTTATATGTATATAACTGACATATACAATTTCACGACGTTCCACAACTTAACTCTATGGGACACTTTTAAACCATTTACTCAAAAACTACAATTACAATTACCACCAAACTACTTCGCCGGTATCACCGTCTCGTCCACAACGCTCCTGCAACATTTCAGAGCTGTAGGTGTAACGGTATAGGAGGAGTAGCATCACAACGAAACACACTTTTGACCAGTAAGAGCTTCGCTTAGCTCAGCTCAATAGGAAACTGTTTATTAAAATTAAATCTGTAATAATATAAACTTTAAAATATGTTCAGCTAATCAATTGGAGTTTATAAATATTTGATTTTTAGTGTACAATAGATATTAGGTATCTGTTAGGTCTGTATATAGATCTAGTAACAGATACAAAGTGTTCATACGAATAATATACCTGGAATATGTTTTAAATTAAGTATTAGTAAATAAAAAATGGAATAGATTACATACAACAATATAAATATATATTCTTTTTAATTAATTTCAACAACACGTTTGAATAACTCCGGCGTAAACAGAGATGAGTTTATGAAGTGTTTCACATATAATTATAATAAATCCACTCAGTCTAATGATATTTACGTATCTCGTAGCTGATGGCGTAGCTCGTAGCGTCGTAGCACCGTAGCGGCGTAGCGGGAGCGTGGAAATTACATAACATGCTTAGAGAATATATGCTAGTTTTATAAAATAATAAGATAAAATTTATTAGGAATTACAATTTATAATAGTTAAAATAAAGTGTCTGTCTACTATTTATATTATATTAAAGTTAACTGTATGTTTCAACACTTTATGTTTTTGTTCAATAGAAAAACAATTATTTTGCTATTAATTTATAAAAATTATAGTTATTAGACAAGAGTATCAAATATTTTAATAAAATTATTCTTTTTCATTAGAACAGATTTCATTAAGTTCAAAATATGTACCCTAACATTTGCTTATATGTATTTGTATGTTTTAATTTATCTTCAGATGCCATTCAAAGTGCTATCCATATCAATTCCAACAGGGCAAGATACCGGCCACCCTTATCCTTCAGGTCCATCCCTCATTCCGCTTCGATCCTCGTCACACGTCTACTTATTACCTGCTAGTTATTCACAGCACGACTGATCGTATTTTATTGACATTTGTCTAAATAGTGACGATATTCTTGCGTTTGTAAGCACATCTATAACTTTGACTAGAAATATATATATNATTAAGCTGTATCCAACATATGTTGAATGGCGCAGTTAAACGTCGCGCTTCGTCTTGTTATCATTGTGAGTTAATGAAAGTATTTTTTTCCCCTAAGTGGCAATCAAACCAACACTTATTAGAAATTTACTTAACTGTAGAGTTTCATATAGTATAAGTATTATAGCTTTCTATTTGTTTCTGTATAGAATAGGTAGGCAGTAGGGTCCTAGGATAGGCAGAGGAAACATTAATTCCCACTTCCCGTTCGATTTTCGACTCGATTGACAATATAATCATCCTCAGTCAGAATTGAACCTACCTACCGACATACACCACAACACGTTTACAGTCAGCCGCTCTCCACGATAGTCTCTCAATATTATTTTATACAATAGTTAATTATTCCGTATTATAGCCGTGGCGGTGTATTATTAGTAGCGCCAGTTTTGGTTACAATTATGTAATTGACTTGGTAATTAAGTAATAAATTACTGGTTAATGAACATATGTCAATATTACTTTTATTATCTAAAATTATAATTTATATTTTACCGGAATATTCAAGTGAGTCTTCATCAGTTTTAGGGATATTTCATGTTATATTATATATTCATAAGACGGACGAAGAAAACGATCACAGTTTATGACGGCCATCGCGTGTTTTGTTATCTTTTTAACACTTAAAAAAAATCAGCTTCTCCCTATATTCCGCACACAGCACCCTGCTGTGGGTAGGGGGAATCTAGTGTTAAGGCACTCCGTTTCCCACTTTCTGCCGAATTCTGGAGGCATTGCGTGTTGAGTGGCAGAACTCAACTCCGCGCTTTCCCTAAATACTAGAGCGAAGAAACGGAAATATAAACATTTCACCTCCTCAAGTGGGGGTCAAACCCACAACCATATAGTCGGTTTTACAGTCACACTTTGTGCCCATACGCCACGACTGGCCTCAACACTTAATTTTTGGTAATTATAGTAAATAATTCTAAAAGGTAAGTTAGACATAGAAAAGTTAATTAATATATAACTGATAGTCTTTTATTATTATTTGCTTTTACTTCTAGTATTAAAATACATATTTTGACAAACTTTTTCGATATCACCAGTACTAAAGCGCAAAACAATATTATATACGAATGTAAAAAAATACGTACGAATCGTTGAAATTCATTTGAAGTTGTGACGAGTTTGATTAACAAAGTTGTCAACACGTTATACTTGAAGTAAATTTGGTTAAAATAGCTTATGAGTAGACTTCTACTAGAATATTTATATTTGGGACAATTTTTATGTCTTTGTATAATGTGTGTTAAAATCGGAACTCAACGCCACGCTTTGTATAAAAGATGTGTTTTTGTAAACGACTATATTGCTTGTATTTTATTCGCAGTCTAGTAGTAGTAGTGATTCTAAAAAAAATATATTCAAGAGTTTAGTTGACAAATGCTTTTAGAGAAATTAAATAACATATCATTAAAAATAACCAATAAACGAACGTGAAAATTTACGAGAACTACTAACTACTACACAAAACATTAGGATTAAAATTCACAGATTTCTCTTTAAAAAAAATAAATCAAAATCAGCTTCACGCTGTATCCCGCACACAGCAGGGTAGGCAGAGGGAACCTAGTGTTAAGACACTCCGTTCCCCGCTTTCTACCGAATTCTGGAGGCATTGCGTGTTGAGGGGCAGAACTCAACGCCGCGCTTAACCTCGACACCAGAGCGAAGAAAATGGAAATATAAATTTAAGTAAATATTTCATCTCCTCGAGTGGGGATCGAACCCACAACCAGTCGGTTTTGCAGTCACACCTCGTGCCGCTGCGCCACGACCGGCCTCTCTTCTCTTTAAAATTAGCCAATTTTGAAACTTCCATTAAAAAAATTGATTCCAAAAACATCAACAAAAATGTCATCAATAAATTGGCACATCTCTCGCTCAGGGGAGCTAAATAATTGAATTGAAATAAAAGTATTTATTATTGACATTCGCTACAACCGGCAAGTCGGCGCTCGGATTTTAGGACCAGTGACCTGACCTCGTTGCGATCCAGCTTAAATTGATTTCTGGAATTTCAAATATTTTTCTTTTACGTATCTCCAATAAAAATGTGCAGTCTATTTTACGTTTTCCATTAAAAAAATAAAGAAACTGTCAAAATAACACTAATGAGTAAAATCTATTACACTGTTCCAGCCTCCCGAGCTGGTGGTAAGATTCAAAAGTGCAAATGCTTCACTTTATTTGTATAAATTCAATTTTTATTTAAATTTATTTCCATTTCAATTTTCATTTTGCAGTTTCCAAAAACAGTGGCACTTGTAGAAAAACATAAAACTCATTTATTCAAGTGCTAAATAAAGTAAATACTAATATAATGTCGCATTAAAACTTTCTAAGTTTCAGTAAAAAGGATCCCTTACCATTTAGAGAACAGAAAAAGATTACAACAAAAGGCTACGACTCAAATTGCAGCAGTTAACGACCACTATTTTACGAAACTGCACTTTGCGGCTAAAAAGAAGCGAACGAAAACGACCCTTAACCATGTCGACAAAAGGACTATTGTCGGAGTTTGGTATTTTACGACGTTCAACTCGCAACGCTTGCACTTTGGCTACAAGGCATCATTTCGAAATGTCTCCACTATAACTTGTACGGATAAAGATTGTTTCGTCGGTCGGTCGCGTCACCCTCACGATCTCTATGCCCTTGTTAATAAAGGTCAATAAAGCGACAAGGCACCAACGACGGTGGGATTTCTTCAATTCTGCTAAAATAGTTCTTATTTCTATAGGATTAGAACTTCCACTTCAACAAAAGATAGTGGAACCACAAGAAATAGGTGTCAGACACGTGAATATGGGCTACCGACGACGTGACAGTTTATGACGTGTTTCGCGCGACTGCACTTTAAGGCGGCGTGACGTAAATGCGACGCGCGTGGTTCCTGCGGCGTCACGCGAGCGACACGCGTCACGCGACACGCGCGTACGAGCAGCGCCCGTAATCTAACTTGGAATAATTAAATGGAGTTTAATTCATCTAATGGTGTTGCTTCAACCTAACTTCTACTCTATTCTAGTCTTTACTTATTATAGCATACTGACAGAGTATTTGTTATGCAAGTTTGATCGTTTTTGCTCGATTGAGGGCGTCGTGGGACAGGTGCCTGATTTTAAATGCGACGGTTTTAATTTTAACCCTTACTCGGAGGAATAAATATATTTCCCTACAGGTAGAAGATTTCGAGCTAACATTAACACTACTCAATACGCAATGTCTCGAAAATTCGGCAGAAAGTAGGCAACGGAGTGTTGTAACACTAGGTCCCCTGCTATGTGAAAAAAGTAAGAATAATTGTAAGTAATATTAGGGAATTTATTTGCATATATATGTATATATACCTATATGATGTAGAGACGATGAGTCTAATTAGACAAAGTAGACGGTGGAAAGTAGAATTGAGGTTATCGTTGCTCAGTGGACCATAGTCAGACGCGATGTTTGTGGATTCTGCAAAAACAATGGAGAACTGGATATTTTAGCACCACCTTCAGTCTACCCATTCTGGAAATCTAAAAAAATATTTTTTAATTTCCTTCACCTTACATTGGTCACGTAACAATTTTCCAGTTACTTTGCATTTGCTTAGCGCTATAATATAATAGTAATCTAATCATTGTTTTATTTCGATACTAAATTCCTTTCACCATTCGTCAGAGCAATGAAAACAGTTGTACTGTTGAGTGATGACCAGACCGTTGTACTCAACGAGCTGCGCGAGTGCAGCATGTTTACATGTCGGGATTTCAAACGAAATTGTGAAATAACTCTTTATACTAAACTATTTTACATGAAAAATTAAGAACACAACGTAATGACACAATTTTAACAATGTCAATATTTTTTTTAAATAATGATTTTATACTTAAAGAGCTCCTACCAACTAGCTACACAGAGGATTTTTTGTACAACACAAAATTATGTTTTCTATTCAACCAGAAGTTCCTGAGATTCGTCGAACGAACTAAACGAACCAAACAAACTCTTCGTTTTATAAATTTTAGTATAGATATAACTTTTTATTTAAAATAAGAACATTAACTCAATGTTGTAAAATTCAATATAATTGAATATATTTTTTGCGCTGTCACAATTACAATGTATTTCAACTTGATTCATTACATGAGGTTACTACTAATGACGCATTTCTTTTATTTTTTTCTTATTTCGGTCACAGACAGATGTCAAAGTAATATCGTATTGTGCAAAACTTGGTCAAGGGCCGTCCGGGCCTCGTCTATAGCTCTATAGCACTTTCACTGCAGGGCTCTGGTAGGGTTGCTCTGACGCCTAAATACTAAAATAGGGTAATATTTCAAAATGTATTAGTTTTAAATGAAACAATCATTTTTCAAGAGTAAATGTAATATAATATAAAAATTAAACCGATAACAAATGAGCAACATAAACAAATCATAATGTTATTATATAAAGCCCAGTCGTACGTTTCGTTACGTCGGAATCGAATGCACAATATTCACAGGTTGTGGATGCCTTATGTTTTGAACGTGTAATAGTTTACAATTTGAATCTCTATACTCTTACTACTCACCTCTCTACTAGTGCTATTGTGTAGGTAGTCGTCTAAACCGATAAATGCGAGTGTTATATAAATCGCATATTACTTTTTAATTGGACACTCGCGTACACCTACTCGTGTGTACTATAAGTCCTGTGTGCTATAAACGTCAAATGTAGGTCACTTAAGTTTCTCAAAATATGTTTTTAATTGAAGCCAATCGAACACGTGCGTTGGAAAACATCAGTGAATATCAAACGGAATATTTCATTTTACAAAATCGTTTCCTGTAGGCTGCAGGCTGTAACCCACTTTTCAGGGAGCTATCATCAATTTCGGCAGAACTTCAATTGTGTTTCTTTTTCAAGAGCGTTCGTATACATGACACGTGGCAGCCCTCGCGAGAACAAATGGATCTCACTGAGGGTTCCATTTTAGTCGCCTTTCAAATAGAATCTGATAGCGTTTTCTTTCTAGTCACTGAATGTGTATAATATAAGCACTGTGCACTGGCGCTGTGACTGTTAAGTATAATTTATAATGCTCTTAATTTGAGGAAAAGTAAATCAAGTATTATTACTTCTACTTCATTATGTTAAATTAAAATAAATTAAGTATGAAGTCGAAACGTGAGACAGGTCACGGTGAGTGTGAGCAAAAATATTCTATATAATATTTATTATTATATATAATTAAGTAAAATTAATAAACTGTGCTGAGTAATTTATTTCCAATTATGTTCGAAAAAAGACCTATTATGAATCAAGTCAAAAGTCTTATAAAAAAAACATTATCATAATATGAAACAGTAAAATATTACGCCGTTTTTCTCGTCTAAATAAACGAGTTGCGGCGGTTGAATTGTTCTAGCATACAAATTCTTTAAATCGATAACAATGGTTTTAGTGATAAGTCACTAAAACTCCACTAAGATTCCAGGTAGATATAACAGAGTGATAAGTCACTCTGTTATATCTGCCTACTCTGCATTGTCTACTGATCCGTAGATGAATGTTATAAAGTGCACATTGGCATGATTGATACTCATGCTAAGGGCGACTCTACATATTGATTTTGATTAATAACTCACCAAAGGACTCTCCGCCACGCTGCGCTTTATATATATNGAGGGTTCCATTTTAGTCGCCTTTCAAATAGAATCTGATAGCGTTTTCTTTCTACTCACTGAATGTGTATAATATAAGCACTGTGCACTGGCGCTGCCAAAGGACTCTCCGCCACGCTGCGCTATATATATATATATATATATATATATATATATATATATGCATATGTATGTATGTAAGTATAACTATAATAATCACGAATTCTCGTTGTCAGCGACCGAGTGTGATTGAAACGCTCCGAGCCGCTAATAATTATCAGTTATTAACCTCAAATCGCCAATATCGAAATTGCTGGAGTTTGAGCGCTCGATATAATTAGCTGTCAAATTACGTAAATGTAGCGGTTCTTTGCCATGCAAGTGATGTGGGAAGATTAGCGCTTATTATGAAAATAATTGTACAGTAAGGAAAATTTTGAAATATTTTAATAAAAGAGACTCTGGCGCTTCTGTTTGCTTAGTAGGCAGAGAGAAGAAGTGTGTAGACATCCGTTCTCCACTTTCTAACTGAACGCGAGACATTGCGTGTTCAGTGGTGGATCTCAACGTCGCAGTTTGTCTTGCGAGAGCAAAGAAAGAAAATAAATTATTATAGTAAGGATCGAACCCATCAAGTTCACAACCTCTAACCGACTGCACCAAGATAGCCTTGTGGCTATAAATAAATGTGTGGTATATAAATAATATAACCAAACAGGTCAAACAGTTCTCCAGAACACTCCACATGATAAATGCGGTAGAGAACGCACAGCGAGGAGATATCTCTAGGCTAAGCCAAAGTGTCAAGCCCTGTATAGATCATTGGGTCCCCAACGATCTACGACGACGATACCAACGAGCGGTTCTACGTTGTATGCGATCAAACGGGTCAAGCTGATACTGGGGTGCACCAGCCCAGAAATGAGAATAGTACTCCATATGAGGCTGAACCTGGACCCTATACAGGGCCAATCGGTGTTTAGGCGTGAAGTACTGTCGCGGTCTGTTGATGACCCCAGTTTCTTTGAGGCCAACTTGGCCTTGCTTTCAGATGATCGCGATACTGGCAGTCACTCGAAACGCAAAGGCACAATGTACTCATACTGGTCGCGGCTACAAGGAGAGTGGAAGACTGGTAATACGACAAATAGGGTTTTTTTGTGGTTAACACGCAAACTTATGTCTTTTTAGAATTAAACCAAGTTACTTTCACCCCATGAGGAACCATTCCCGAGGGATGCCTAAATTGAAGACACAATTTTATTTCGTCATTGGTCGATGTTTTCCTGAGAAAAATTTGCGCAGCCGGAGTAAATAGTGTCCACTGTGTTATCATTTGCATAGCAATGGATGCTAAAATCTTCTAACATGTCATTGATATGCAGAAGAAACAGCGTAGGGGACAGCACGCAGCCTTGGGGAACGCGTTTACGGGCTTATATTCGGAGCAAAAACCGTCAATAGCGACCTTGATGTTGCGCCCAGTTAGAAAACTGGCGATCCACTTGTATAAGGTCTTGGAAAACCCACAGAATGGAAGTTTAGCAAGGAGTGCCCCATGCCATACTCCCTCAAACGCAAAAGCCTAGACCATATCCAAAGTATCTGTTAAGCCCTCTCTCTTGCTTTCAATAGCCGCAGCCCTGCGGTGGGTTAGGTAAACTAGAAGATCACCGGTTAGGCTACCTTGGTCGCATCCGTCACGTCATGACATAAGCCATATTGACGGTCATTAATAAATCGGTGATCTTCCAGATCCAGCCTGTAGTTAGATGGATCGGAGCAATCGCCTTTCTTCGGTATCGGGTGGATAAGAGCGCTCTTCCATGAGTCTGGGACTACGCTAACTGAGTAAAAGTGCCGAAACAAACGCGTTAGCACCGGTGTCAGCTCAAGAGCACAAGATCGGAGCACTAAGGGAGACATGCCATCTGGCCCGCTTGTTGTTTTGCTTGTTGAACCTACCCTCAGGCATTGAGCTCTGGTACCGCGGAATGGTCGACGGCGTTGTTCCTTGGTCATCCAAAGTCGAGTTCAAGGCAAAGAGAGCGCCCAGGAGATCTTTCTCTTTTGCTGCGGAAGCGGCTGGCTAAAGTTTCTAAGTGCCGCCTTTGAGAGCGCCTAGAACTGATGAATTCCGGACGGGGTAGCTCTCAAGCTTCTCGCCGATTTTGGCGATATGTGTTACATATCGCCAAAATCGAAATCTATAATAATCTATAATCTATACTATAATAATAAAATTAAAAAAATAGATATTGCTATGCGAAGATATATGCTGTCGCCGTTTATTTTTTTTTAAGGCTTACAATATGTTCGTTACAATAGATAATTTTTTGTAGCTTTTAACATTTACGCAGCGCATGACCGTTCATTTTAAAATTTTAATATCTTTTAAAATATCCATTTCTTTGATATACTGTATAGGCCAATATTAATCTGTATAAAGCGCACAATAATAATAATAATAATAATAATAACTTTATTTATCACCATTTACAGTTTCTTAAATACACAATATCTTAGGATAGGTTAGCTACACAGTTAGTGCAATTTTAGTGGATGTCACTGTTGCCGTACTAGGAGACCTGTATTACGGCATACAGTACCAGCCCCTCAGAATAGGTTACATTTATAAACAAGTAATAGCTAGGTAAACAATAAAATATTGTAAACTGCATACAATAGAAAGTTATTTTGGTTTACATATATAGTTAGTTATTACAATTCAAAGTTGTAAGTAGTAATTACAGTGATAAGTAGTAAAAAGTGTGTGAAAATAAATGTACATTTATGGAGTTGTGTGTGTGTGTGTGTGTGTGTGTGTGTGTGTATATGTGTGAGTGTGTGTGTGTATGTGTGTGTGTGTATGTGCGCGCGCATGTGAGGATATATGTAAATTGTAAACACTCAGTTATTATAAGCACAAAAATCTCTCAGTTTCATCATATGATAAGGTTACTAAAAACTCAAACATTTTGGTCTTGCATGTTTTATAATTGGCAGAATAAATGTCATAGTCTTTGTTTACTACGTTATACATTTTTGGTCCTAAATAAGAGTAGAATTTATGTATGAACATAGTTTTAAAAGTATTAGAGCTTACGCATACAGCATGCTTTCTGCGTTTATGAAGTGTTGTAGTTTTATATTTTACTTCCGTATGCTGCTTTAACAAAATACTAAGTATAAATATCTGACGTACAGTTAGTACTTGACAATATTGATATAATTCAAAAGTTGGAGACAGCAATGGTTTGAAGGTGCAAGTTTTGAGAACTGCACGTTGAGCAACCTCAAGAGATTTTAAAATTGTCTTCGAGGCACCACCCCATGAAAGAATGCAATAAGAGATCAGAGGTTGACAAAGTGCTAAGTATAGTCGTTTTAAAATAATCGGTTCAATAAAGTTTCTAAGTTTCCTGAATACATGTATTAATTTACGTATTTTTTTAGACACAGCAAGTATATGCGGTTGGAAGGTAAGGTGGCTATCTATAATTACACCTAAATATTTAATCCACTTCACTTGTTCAATTGATTTGCAAGAACAGTTTATTTTTTGATGGCAGGAATGAGATATTAATTTAAATCTCTCACTTGGTCGGCTAACTTCACGAATCGAGTAAGCAATATATTTTGTTTTTTCCGTGTTTAGGGTTAATAAATTATTCTGTAGCCAATCATTGACAATATCAAAGCCATTTTGAGCAGCAGCAAAGACTTCAGACCAGGTATCAGCAGTAAAAATGAGGGCAGTATCATCTGCATATGATATTATTTTACCTTGTGGTAAAACTAGAGAAGACAAATTATTTATATAGATCAAGAATAATGTAGGTCCTAAGATACTACCTTGAGGTACCCCACAATCAATAGGCAGACTATTACTAACACAATCTCCGATGCGAATGCATTGAGACCGCTCAGAGAGATAACTCTCAAAGAGTTTCAGTTGAGACCCTCTTATGCCTAGTTTTTCAAGTTTATGTATTCGGATTGGTATCGAAATAGTATCAAAGGCTTTAGCCAAGTCTAAAAATATTGAAATAACTTTTTTACCTTTATCTAAGTTAAAACTTATGTGTTCAGTCAAAGTAAATACGGCATCATTTGTAGATTTGCCTTGACGAAAACCAAATTGATTATTTGAAAGGATATTGTTTGATTCTAAATAATTTTTAAGCCTAATGTTAATAATTTTTTCTAATATCTTTGAAAAAGAAGGTAAAATAGATATTGGTCTATAATTACTAATTATTTTATTGTCACCGCCTTTATAAATTGGGAGTATTTCCGATTTTTATCAAAACAATGTATCTAACATATTCGATTAACGAATAAGGAATGGTACTTTCAGCGATCGATAGCGGTGGTTATGGACCAACACATAGGCAATTTTTTATCCCGAAATTTCCACAGGAGTCACAGGATCAGTAATTTACCCGGGAAAAACGTTTTTACACGTTTTCCGTGCGCGCATACATAGATACTAAATGAAATAACTAAACTTTTCTACATTAAATATGATATTTGTTGCGAGCAATATCAAATAAAATCCCAAAAAAATAAAATTACGACCTTTTAGGTGTATAACAACGGTCTAGACAACCGAATTGAAATAACCAACCATTCTTTCCTCAATACTTAAATAATATTATGCAGATGCCGCCCAGGGCCGAAACTTACACCACACGAAGACAGCAAAGAACCAAAGAAAAATATAAATTAATAATATACAGCAAATAACCACATAAAAATTAACAGTACATTCAAAATGTATAAAAATTTAGAAAACCGACAACGTCATCTGCCCGTTCGGGTCAGTCATACCGTGCGGCTCGTAGGCTAGCTCATTTTGAACCACTGATATCTCTTTAAGTATTTATTAGAATGATGTATAGTAAAATATAATTTTAATTTAGGTGAAATGCTAAAGGTGACTATTATATTTATTTTAATAAGGATAATTACTAAATGATAGGAAATACAATCCGATAAATTTAAATATAATGAAATGGTTCCTGTGGCTCAACCTTCAAAGATAAACAAATACTACCACAGACTTTTTCAAAAGTTTTTTAAAGGACAATATATTTTTATAAAACAATATTTTTATATTATGTTTCTTAAGGTAGAGTCAGTCACGTAAGAGTTCAGGAAACCCATTTTGGGCAACCTTTTGTTAAAACAACAAAGTTCCTTGTTACTTAGCAACGGCTGCTTAGCGACGGTTGTTAATAACATGGCAGAATAAATTGCATACCAAATTAATATATTAGTTGTTTATCGAGAAAATTACAAATATGAGAAAAATAACGTAACCTATGTCCATCCCAAGACCCTCAAGTATCGCTATATGAAAGTTTATCACAATTAGATTATTAGATTCAGATCAGTGGTTTGGCCGTGACTGCGTCAAGGACAGACAGACAGACAGACGGATAGACGGAGAGAGTTAATTTCGAATTTATAATATAGGTATGAATTGAAAAATATTTATGCCAAAGATGTAAATAGCTTAAAATATTTTCAACTCAGGTTTAGTTTGTGAAGTAAACAATATGTAATATAGAGTATCTTTTTTTTAATTAGTTTTCGTCCAGACATATACAGATAGACAGATTAAATAAAAAATATATACATTACACATTCTATAATAAATGCTCTGGTAACTGTGGCCGCAGGTACAGTGGGTTACATCGAGATGATTAACGTGATGTCATATAGGATATACCCACCCTCAGTTAATAGACTATGCAACACAAAAATATTTTTATATTCGAACCAGAAGTTCCTTGGATTAGTGCGTTGAACCAAGCTAACTCTTCAGCTTTATACTATTAACATATAGATATTTAATGATATAAACATTTTTAGTACATAGATAGATATACTTAAAATGTTTTAGTAAGAAAAAAAATTGTGAAATATAAAGCCAAAAATAATACATATTTATCATTACAAATTTAGTTGAATATTAGTTGTTCCTTGTTCAGTTTCCGTCACAAATATGTCCTCGACTTACGGGATATATTATATATTTAGATTTGTTGTAATATTACTTCAAACCGATACCTTTTTTTACTCGAGTGAATTCGTTTAATTCGTTTTCTCTTTATTTTTGTAGTTCTTTGTAAGATAACATATTCAAGATAGGAAAAGAAAAACAAGTATACCTTAATAAATTGTAAATGAATAGGTATATCTAAAAGAACCTTTTGAATTCCATACAGGCGCGGGGCATTCGACTCTACATTAACATATGTTTGTTAAACAAAAACACCAAGGCTACTTTTTGCCGTGATATATTATACATATTCATACAGCCATAAAGCAGGCCTTTTATGGGTAATAAAAGCTAAATAAAGCAATCACTTACTAGCTCTGTATAATAAGTCACTGTGTAATTCGGCTGAAAGCCGGTTATTACTCCGCCGTCTACAGCGAGGCGATGTTCTTCTTGCATACTACAAATAATGATATAATAAATCACATATATATTTTTTTCTTCATCTTCACCCTGCTTCCCGTATGTAGCAGGATAGGACGAGGAAGCTTAGTGTTAAAACACTCCGCTCTCTACTTTCTACCGAATTCTGGCATTACGTGTTGAGTGGCAGATGCCATAGCGAAGAAATGAAAATATTAAATATTTCATTCTTTCGAGTGGGTATCGAACCCACAGCCTGTCCGCTTACAGTCACACGCTTGTGCCTTCGTGCTAAGACTGACTTTATATAAATATTATTTACATATTTTGTGTTATTACACACTTGGGAAGTAATATTTTTTTTAAGAAAACGTATAAAAGTTTGAACGTAGTGGGATTGAAACATGCGCCTCTTGGACGGTTTCCAAGATTTTTATACATTTTCTAAAAACGTACAATATTTGTGTGATATACTTAAGTACAAACGTGATTAAATTTTTAAAAAGGTTACAAGATTGATTACATTATTACTATTTTTTTTTAAAAAATAAAATTAATGTTTAACCTTTATAGGAAGAAGACCCGTTCTTTTACTTAAAAATATCAAGCAATATAATTTAAAACACAATTTTTTTATATTTCGCTAAAGTTTTATAATATATATGTAATAGATTGAAAATAATAAATATTTTTTTCTAATTATACGATTTTATTACGGAAAACTTAGAACACAGTGTCTTGACACTAAGTTCCTCGTATCTAACAGCCCTGTCATTCAGGAGGAAATGTATGAAACTGAATAATAATAGCGATATATATATAATAAACATAAAAAATATATATTCCAAACAAAAATACACAATTATATTACCACCACGTTCCAGCTCAGTGGGCGGGTCTCATATTACGTAAATTGCGTTAAATCGTTCTAAACACAGTGCGAGTGTAACTGAAGCATCACACGCTAACTTATCCTTACGTTCGTTCCGACGCTGTTTCTTGTTCACGAGTGCGGCCGCCCGCCACCAAGTAGCTCCGTCGTTATTACAAATAATATCAATTACGACACATATCGTTATGGGTTTAGTGTTATATCTGTAAAGTGGTTGATTTCTTTTGATTTTTACATTTGTTTCATTCTTGCTGTTATTCTATATTTATTGAAGGATTTATATTTCCATTTCTTCCAAAAATGGAGTGTCTAGCACTAAGTTTCATCTGCCTACTCTGCTGTGTACGGAATACAGCGTGAAGCTGATTTAGTTTTTTTGTGAAGTTATTTCTGTTATAAATATTTCTACTAATAATTATATACTTTTAAGTAGGAGTTTTATAGAGTGCTCCTGATTATTCGAGATGATAATGTAAAGATAACTGTAGCTCCCTATGTACAATTTTCGAGACATCGAGTGTTAAATGGCGGAAGTCAATACCGCGCTTTGTTTTCTTACCAAACTGAGAACATGTAAATTATCCAAATATCTGTTCCCCATGTCGGAATCGAACCCACAATCATTATATTTGCAATCACAAGCTCTCTGTACCAAGATGGTGTTAAATAATCTATAACAAGTTAAATATTCAGTGTTCAGTTGCAACGGTCCTTTGATCTCGCTTGATTCGCTTTGTTACACCTGCCTTTGAAGTCGCGTCGGAACACCGGAAGCTAATTTCGAAGCGTCTTTTGGAAAAAATTTACTGAGTGCGCGTCGCCTTCTTGATTGTCGCTAATTATTGATACTAACAACGTGTATTTGTTTTTTTAATACATTTCACGCTATGTTGTATCGGTATCGTATGCTTGGAAAATTATATAAATTAAATATAACAAATTGTTGAATATATTAAGATGTTTTTTATATAAATATGTATTATGTAGATATATATTATGGATAAAAATTATTTAAAAAACTACTAAAACTACGTTAAAGAGAACCGACTTCAAGAAGTAAACTAAATAAAATAATTTAATAAAGATTTAATGTAAAATTCATCTTATGCAAACCTAGCTTTAATGTTAATACAATACCATTATTAATATGTCCTACTTACCTACTGATAGGTTTGTAGTCAACTTTTTATTCCTTGAAGTATGTAATAGATATTTTTGTAAAAACTACTAGGCGATTTCTAGATTAAGATTAAATAACGTAGGTTATATACGCTATTCTTTATTATATACTAGCGGCTCGCCCACGGCTTCGCCCGCTTAAAATACATGAGTATTGATTTAATAAGCAGAATTGATTGACAACTATAATGACTTCTAATATGATTTTTTTACGACATTATCGTCAAAGAATTTTTGATTGTTTTAAATAAAAAATACGACCATTGTTGATATTTGATATTTATAAAATATACATAAAGCTAATTATTTATTACGCGTATATATTTTTGTAACTTTATGTTCTTTTTACCTATATAATATACTTTGTTAAATGTGCTGATGTCAGTGAATAATTTAATTTACTCATTCAGAAACAGCCTTAAATGTTAAATTATTGATTTGAAGGATTCATAATATTCTTTGTAAAATAACTGTAATAATTGCATATTGACTCCTGTACAGAGGCCGGTCGTGGCGCAGCGGCACGAGGTGTGACTGCAAAACCGACCGGTTGTGGGTTCGATACCCACTCGAGGAGATGAAATATTTACTTAAATTTATATTTCCATTTCTTCGCTCTGGTGTCGAGGTTAAGCGCGGCGTTGAGTTCTGCCNATATATATATATATATATATATATATATATATATATATATATATATGAATATATACAATATAGACTGTGTGTGTATACAGGTTTCTTGAACACTTCCTAATATTTAGTTTATATCTACTGTTATATACAAACTATTCAATATGATATTAAAAACGTATCCGCCGACCGTCGTTATAGCGCGTTTAGCTCCAAAGCTATATTAGAGGAGAGAACAAATTGCTTTTGACCCTTTTCTAAAACTAATGTACGTAATGTATCGCTTCACTCGTTTTGATGAATTTCATACTCATGATGAAATACGGTTTTGCTGATTTAATCTTGTTTTTCTTAGAAAAGCTAACTTGAGTATAATATAGATTAAGTTTGGTCCTCTGTTATTTCTAAGTGTCTAAAAGTGTGTGTGTTTGTACTTTTTTCTATTTACTTCTAGTAAATGTTATCGTAATTGGTTCAATTTTCTTTTCGCACTTCCAAACTTTCTACCAACATTGCGGGATAAGTATCGGAAGCTAACGACGCATATTGTCTAACGAGGTGGGAAGGCCATAGAGTACAAAGGGCAGCAACTGACTGTAAGCGCGATGGTTGCGGGTTGAATCTTCTCAGAGAACTTAATAAATTTTTTCGCGACAAAGTGGGGCGGTGAGTTCCGCTACGCCACGCAATGTCTTCAAATAGTCTTCTTCGTCTTTTGAGTGAGGATCGAATCCACAAATCAGAAACTGCTCCATTCTGACACGACATACCTCAATACTTACGCTGTTTATCACTCTCCGAGTGTCTCTTATCACAGGCACTCCGTTCCTAATAAGACGCTTCGTTACTAGAGCTTAAAAAAATTAAAATATTAATATTTCAATTTAAAAAAAGTATCAGTCATTTCCTTTTGATAAGCCTTATCTAGCGATATATCAACAAAATAAACGATTCGACAGTTACATTTGAAATTCAGTCAATACGAGGCTTTTATGCGAAACAAACATTCACAATTAAATAACTCTTCGAAAGAGAAAATATTGAGTGCAAAAATATTTTGTTATGAACTTTTGTACACATCTAAGCGAGTTACGAGGAATTAGGTTATTTGCGATGTTCCCGGTTGCCGGAGCCGGGGCCAATGGGGTCGGAGCCGGTGGGGCCGGGGCTGGTGGGGTTGGGGCCGGGGCGGTCGTCACGGTACTGCGTTTTTACAAATCAATTTACGCTTTTTCCCCATATGCTTTTCATATTCATACCGTGCAATACAAACATCATGTTAACAACAAACGCGAGCGTAACGAACTGTACTAACTGATGGAATAGTTAAATGTTGTTGTGCAATTTTTGATAATGTAAGACTAACTTTTACTAGCGACTTCTATACTAACTAACGATTCTGTTAAATATTCAACAGTAGTTCCTAAGATTAATGCGTTCAACCTAACAAACACTTCATCTTTACAATATGAAATAGAAATATAAAATATTTACCAAATAACGTTTTATATAAGGAAAATTTACAAAGAAAATATCACGAAACAAATAAAATTCTCATCACATTTTTAATTTGAAACAGACATAAAAACAAGCCGTCGCTGAAATATGGCAGTTAACACAAAAAGTTAATTCACAAAGGGCGTCGTCGCCGCTGAAGCAAATTTAATTCGGCCCATACATACTATTGTATATTACAATCGGATCGACGTGACGCCGGTCGCGGCAATTAAACAAAAACAATGGAGATAATAGCGCCTCCAATGAACTCTATACTACACATTATATCTGACTTTGTCCGTTTAAAAATCGAATATTACAACTATTTTGTAGTGTCTTGGAAATGAAAGAGATCTGCGCCACAGCGGCCTCAAATGAAGGTCATGTTTTCTTTAAAATACATTATAAAATCGTTCATAATGTAGTTAAATATAAAAACTTTGATTTTGCTAAAAGAAAAAGATACTTGACCTCAATAGAGGTATTCGTGATGATACCACTTTTGTTGGTTGTTTTTAATTAGTAATCTTTAAGTATACGCTCTTGATTTTTCTTTTACAGAAAATCACGCGATAGGAATTATTTATAAAAAAAATAATTAAGGAACAACAAGTTGGCAGTGAAAGAAAATATTAATTTTTTTGCATGCAACTTAGTGTTAAGTCACTCCGTTCTTTTTGTTACAAAAAGTGCAACAAAGTGTCTGTGTGAACTTACAGACACTTTGCGTTAAGACCGAACTTAAGATGCGCTCTATTTTACCAGTTCAAATACTAGAAGATTATTTCAAATGCACATTCCCCCGAGTGGGAATCACAACGAAAACCAGTAAAAAAATATATTTTAATAATATAATAAATGATAAAATAATTTATATTACTTGTAATTCTGTTTGTCCTTCGAATGTTGACGCACAGAGAGTCACGTACTAAGCATGTAAATCCTACTTTTACATACATATCATTATTCGAAAATAATCAAAATAAATTTTAAGCAATCTGACTGTAAACAGGGTGGTTATGGAGTTGATTCCCACAGATGTACATAGAGACGGAGAAGATGGACACGGAGGGACGATTATTTAATTTCCTCACTCTGGTAACAGACAAAATGTGGCGTTGAGTTCCGCAACTCAATACGCGATGTCGCAAATTTGGCAGTGTCTGGAGAACGGAGTGTCTTGTCACTACGCTCCTTCTGTCTGATAGGCCTGCCCTGATAGATGCGAAGCACAACATGATTTTAAAAAAATGAACAAATACAGTACAGTAATACGTACAGTAATAAATAAACGTAACTGGTTCTTTAAGTACTTAATTGCATGTTGAAGCAAAAATTATTTTCTTTGTCCCATTTTATATTCACTTTATAAGTTTAATTCATAAAATGATGCCTCTCTGTTAACTTCATAATAATCACTACTCTCGTGAACACATTGTATCTGCATACAACGAAGTATGTACTTTTTTCAAGTATTACTTTATTATGCAAAGTTTCATTTTAAGTTTAAATTATTATGTCCTTTTATTTTGCCTCTCCCCCCCCCCCTTATAAATATATGACTATATATATGTATTATAGATATACAATGCTACTAAATAAGATTGGCATTGGTAAACGATCTAGATAAAGACTCAAAGGTGCTTTGTCCATAGTCGGATATATTCCTGTGTACCAGTATTGTGGACATTCGTGAGACTATACGTTACTTGCAATATCAGATTAATTAACTAATTTCTGCAATAACGCTCTATGAATAGAAATTATTTAACATTCTGTGCAGTTACTGGAGAGCTTATCGTGTTGCAGGAAGAGGCGCTCAGAGCAGTGTCTGGGACTTACAAGACAAGCGTATATATAAAGGGCTATATGTCTACCTCACCTGACCAACATCTGATATTATTCTATTTAAATTTGTGTTAAATTTAAAAAATAGAGTCCAAAAATTATGTAAATTAAGTTAAGGACACTAATGTTCCAACATGTACCGACTTTACTACACGTATATCATATTAAGCTCAACTACCGTATAATGGGATAAAGCCAACGCATAAGCTTACAAAATGGCGAAATTTCAAAATTTACTCATTCAAATTAACCAGAATACATTTATGATGAGAATTGAAATAGCTAAATATAATTTGTTAGACAAACGACGTTCGTTACCGCCTCGAGCTCCATCCCGCAGTTACTATTATAATTATTGTTACAACCTATACTGTTAATATCATGTAGATATGACCAATCACCTGGTGGCTGTAGATGTGATGGCTGTGGGTTAGATTCCCATTCTCAGGGAGGAATTATTTTCATGTCCTCGCTTTAGCAAGGCAAAGTGCGACGTTGAGTTCTACGACCTAAGTCGCGAAATGTCTCGAAAATTGGACAGAATTAAGAGAACGAAGTGTCTTAAAATTAGGTTCCCTATACTTTCTGGTTTGCTTACTGTGCTACATGCGGGATACTGCGTTAAAAAAATCAGCTTCACGCTGTATCCTACACACAGCAGGGTAGGCAGAGGGAACCTAGTGTTAAGACTCTCCGTTCCCAACTTCCTGCCGAATTCTGGAGGCATTGCGTGTTGAATGGTAAAACTCAACGCCGCGCTTAACCTCGACACCAGAGCGAAGAAATGGAAATATAAATTTAAATAAGTATTTCATCTCCTCGAGTGGGGATCGAACCCACAGCCAGTCGGTTTTACAGTCACACTTTGTGCCCCTGCGCCACGACTGGCCTCAACAAGAATACAGCATTAAAATCTAAAAAAACAAATATACTTACTTTCGGTAAGTGACGAATATAGATTTGACTGAACATAATGGTTTTAGGTGATATTAGCAACATAAAAGAAAAAGCATTAGTTTTGCACAAAAAAGGGACGAACGATTCGTTTCGTAGACCTTACCTATTAACCGAATTCTTTCTTTCTTTTCTCGGCAAACCAGCTCTTCGGACCGGTGATAACTATCATGTTCTGTTCATCGGACGATTCAAGGGTGCTTGCAAAAGTCTATTTGAATAAACAATTTTAGAACACAATTAAAATTTATATCCTAAACCAAAACAAATTTAAAATATTTTTAATAATTTTAAAGTGTCATTTCACACTTATAAAAGAAAAATACTTTTTAGAAAATTCTAAAAAGTAAATTTAAAAATTACTTACATATAACGCACGCGTACATCAGTCAAATACGCACGATGGCTTCATATCTAATTCAGATAATCTTATTTTCTGGTTACTTAGCTTATTCAATTTGGCCCGAGAGCTCCTCAACTCCACACTTCTGATCCGGAGTTGCTTCATTCTTTAACGGTCCTCATAATCTCGAAGCTACTTTAATATAATTAAAAATCCAGAATTTGAGTTAATTTATCAAACACGTAGGCGCAGTGGAATAATCGCATTGATTACGGGCACAGGACGGGTGGGGGGTGCGGGGACGCGGGGTTGTTTGAGGACGTCCGCTTAAGAGATTTTGTTCATAAATCTCATGTTATTTTGATGAAACATTTAATTTCAAATCAACTGAAATAATTAATAATATGCTCTTAAATCTTTTAATTAGTTACATTTAAATATTTTAATAATATTGTTTTCATACATACATCATCTCTACTAAATAGAGCCTAGGGATTAGTCATTCCGTTTTCTTCGTTTCTTATTGAAAGGCATTATAACTTGTTTATTATTCTAAAATATTGACCTATTGTGCCACCGCCGTGGTACATTATGAACATTCCAAGTACACAATAACTTATTCCCAAGGTCAAGTAGAGCTCAACCTGCGCTGTTACTCAATATTCTAAAACCGTAGTTGACTATTGATATCATCAAACATGAACTGTATAATTACTTGTGGATAAATTCATCAAGTATTCAAATACAGAAGGAGGCACGTTTGTCTCGCAGACAACCTCCCTACGTACCACGTATACTATGTAAGATAAACACAACGAATGTTCGAACTGTTTACTTACTAACCAAGTTCCCGAGTCGAAGCTACGACGACGTCTACGCTGCCGCTACGCGCTACGCAGCTCCATCCTCCTCTACGGATGCTGTAATTGCCAAAATAACTACTTCACGTCTTAATTAAAAACTTTTAATAAGCTAAATGCAAGATGTACTTTAAATTTGGTCTGAAACTCTTTAATTTTTGTTAGTTAAGTAGAATATTATGTAAGAGAGCTGTTGTGGTGCACGCGAGACAACAGGAGCACAGATTTTGTTAAAACACTGAGAAATATTACATTTTGGTAGTAAAATGTATCAAAACTTTTAAAAATAAAAAGTAAATAATGTTTTAAGCATTATTTAAATTTTCAATAAATATCTACAAATATGTATTACAATATATGCAAATTTATTTAAAAAATGTGGTTCAAAATTACTTTATGTTCTAAGCGATATCAAGTAATTTATTGTATTTATGTAAGCAATGAAGCATGTGTTCATTACTCTAATGAGAATGTATCAAGTATAACTACAAGGTTTCTATAGGTAAACTCTATATTATGTATCCTTCGTCGTCTAAAACCAAGCTTCTAGCCGACTGGATAGATCACAATTTTATTTAAATAAAACATAAAATGAAATAAAGGTATTTGTTTTTTTTTTAAATTTGATCTTAAGGAATTAATTATTTTCATTACGAAAGATAAAGCTCTCCACACGGCAGATCTCGAAAACTGGGTGGAACGTAGGAAGTATCTTAAAACTAGATTCCCTCTGCCAACCCTGCTGAGGGACTAGATATTGAAGATTAATATTAAGAAACGAAGAGATTGAAATTGATAAAGATATTACTTATCATACATAAAGTATATCAAGATTAGCCCTCCGGATAGACATCCTATAATATAATATTCTTATTTTCTGTTATAAAATCAAGTCGACGAGTGCCTTGCAGGCAACAAGCGCCCCCCGGGATGGCCACGTGCCTTGCACGCCTCGCACGCCTTGCACGTACCGAGTGCATCTGTGGGGAGTGTTTGCAAAATGAATTGCATTACACTCGTGTATGCTTTTTCCTTAGACATGATAACGTGATAACGTTGTACAGACTAGCAGTGACTGCAGCTTATACATACTCGTAGCTTGTTATATATTTTTTATATAATATTGACATTTTTTGGTTTGATATTTGCTGAGAGAGTATTAGGAAAATAATGTCGCCTGGTATCTCGTAAAACTAACCAGACTAAAGAAACATATATTATATAAATATATATTTTTTCAATATGCAATATTTTGAATGTCCTATAATACATATGCAACATTGTTAATTTGAATATAAAATTATAGTTCGACTTTACTACTACTACTACTACATTATCTTCAAATATATCGTCACTGTACGTTACACGATCTTCTATCCTATATCAGGACTGAAAGAAGAACTCAGAAACATTTCAACACAGAGTAGTACAATCTATACTAATATAATAAAGCGGAAGAGTTTGTTTGCTTAAACGATAAAATCTCTGGATGTACTAGTCCGATTTACTTTTTTTTTGTTTTGTATGAAAGTTCTTCAGGAGTGCTATAGGCTAACATTATGATGCAAGTCTTAGTGGGCCTTAAATAACGAAATAAACATAATAATGAACGCCATCAAATTGCTTTAAGTGCGTGCGCTGCAAAGATCGCTAAATATATGTCAGTACGTTGTATGACATAAATATTCTATTTTATTAGTTCTATCTATCTCTATACATCATCGTTTATCTATCTCTTACAAATAAGTCACAATAAGGCATTTTTGACAACAAATGTTTCAAAATTGCAAGGTGTCATTTCACCGTTGTTTATTTGACATGGATGTTGAAACCTACGAGCGAAAGTTATTTCCTCATTAAGGAAATTTTATGATGATAACTTCTATCATACTTTTCTAGAAAATGTAAAATTAAAATAGTTAAACGTTCTGTTTGTGGCTGCAAGCTAAGGTTTGAATCGCGCGGGGGGCGCCCTTGCCGCCGATGACATGAAGCAGCCACGTAGTGCTTGCACTTTGCACGTAGTCATTTGTTTATTTAATTATTATTTTTCCTCCTACTATTTCATTGATTCTCTCTCTCTCTCTCTGCTCAAAGGTTGCCTGGAAGAGATCGCTCACTAAACGACAGGGCTGCCTTTGGTACTACTGATTTAAATATGTTGCTACCAATGTTATGATGTTATATATTTATTTCTGGCTTAAAATTGTCGTCGAGTAGTTATAATAATTGTCAAAAAAAATGAAACGGGATATAAACATTATTGGCACTTCACTTTAGTGAATTCCAATTGAATTCATTTGATAACGCCGCCGTAAATCTTTCTAACAAATTAATTATCGAGGCTTTGACCTGAGCAGGGAGCACTATTTGTGTTGAGGATTAATGTGATTCAATTAGGACAAGCGAGTGTCTGTCCATAGTGGCTGTGTGGGCTGAGGCATGTTTAACTTATTCGATTCCCAGCTTAAGGAGTATACACAAAACAAAAACCAAAAATAAAAACTTAGAAAAGCCAATTCTTACACTAATAAAGAATAATTTGTTTGTAAAATTTCTTTAGCTTATTCATATCCAAAAATATCAAAACCAGCAAATGAAATCAAAAATATTAAACACGACGTGACTTATATACGATAATAAGTCACTGTCTTCCATATCTCCTTCGTGTGTTCTGCTTATTTATAATGTGAAATTGGCGAAGTGATTTGAGCTCTACTAGCACGCTTAGATCGCCATAATCAAAGAATAGAATATAACAAGACATACATAAGTTGCAGTACATGATTGTCAGTTTAAATCTCGATCAAGTGATTTTCTATTTATAGTTTCATTTATACATACATACAGAATTTCCAACAATGCTAAGACAATATCAAAAAGCAACTACGCTTTTTTTCGCATAGCAGGGGAGTACTCTACTACTTCTTCTTCGAGTCTTCAATCTACTGCGAGTGTTCTCCATAGTGTGATACAGGTTCGAAACGCCGTAATCAAAGAACTGAACTATATTAAGCATATTTATATATATTATATATTAAATTAAAGCTTGTGCTTAAAATTGTATGTGTTTTCATTAAACAAATCATTAAAGAAAGTTAATTTTAATTTTCTGAATATAATATGTAAATTGTCGCTGGGATATTAAAAATAACCAAATACATATTGACTGTGCCATAAATTAATATAGCAAATAGGCACGTCAATAAGAAAAGAACTTTAACAGTTTTGAACGACATTGTCTCTGACTCTTAAATTGAAACTGTGTTTTTATATAAAATATATTCTACTTTTATTGCTTAACGAAAAAAAATTCAATTTGCATGAATATACACATCTATATTTTTATAGCTTTTTGATCTATCCCCGCACTTAGTAGGGTACACCGGGAAAATCCTGTTAAGATATTCCTCACTTTTCTCCGAATTCTCGACGCGTTGCGTATAGAATCATGGAACTCAACACCAGAGAAAAATAAATTCCCCTAAAACTATTTAAGCAGATTAATCTCGTAGGCACCTACCTATGTTTAGTATTATACATTTTTGGAAACCCGACGTTTCGAACGCTTTACAGTAATCCGTGTTCACGGGTAGACAAGAGTAGTCTACCCGTGAACACTCATGAGGCTACTTTCTATCCTGGAATTCCCGTGTGATCGGGGTTTACGCGTAAAAATCCACGTTTGTCGTGCGGGTGTACGTATCGCCTACCTAGATAAAAATTACTAAACATATTATAATTTAATACGACAACTTTTGCGAGCAAAATTAAATATAATTACAATTTGTTTTTTATTATGACATTAAATAAATATCAAGTTCAAGCGGTTGAAGCCCCGCGGAGGCCACTTCGCACTTTCGCTTTTAAATCTTACTCAACTTATAATAATCACTCATTCTAGTAATTCTAGTGAAGTGAAGTGAAGTAAAGTCAGTAAAAGGCGGTATAGTCTACGATACTTTGATGGTTATTTGAAACACGTCTTTTGACTGAACTTAGAAATGAATTTTGTTCCCTTTGAAAACTCGTAAATTAATTCGCGAAGCAACATTCACGGGAGCTCAAAACGGTAACTATTCTTCGTCCTATTTATATAATAAACGTGCCTTTGTTTTATAAATTGTAGCTCGAAGGTAGTCCGTAAGTTCGGTTAACTAGTTAGTGCCCGCGGCTCAGCTCGCCTCTGACAGACACTCTTTAAGAAGTTCCTCACTATAATAGACTTTTATGAGACGAAGTTCCCTGCCAGCGACGCCGCGCACTGCTTCTAATTGTGCTCATATTCTAACTTTGACTTCATTATTAACTCTTTCCAAACATAATTATATTAACTTTTAGTTAAAATGACGGCGTTGCTTGAAATTAAATGAACTACTTTTTACTTTGTACATAATAAAGTTACATTTCATGTGTTTATAATATATTTTGTATTAATTTATATATTGTTTACTATTTTTGTTTGTTTATTTCATTTTTTTTGTACAAATACTCCAAATTCTGTAGGCATTGCGCATTGAGTGGAACTTAACGCCACGATTTGCCTCGTTACCAGAGCGAGTAAATGCAAATATTCATTATTTAATTTCGAGTGGGAATCGAACCCACAACTTGTCGCGTTTACAGTCACACACTTGTTCCCCTGCGCCCCGACTGGCCTCATTACACAAACACTCAATATTATATACATAAAATAATATACAATACTCAACAAACACTACGAGCCAGCTATGGCCGGTCGCCAGTGACCAGTGACCAGTAGTAATGTTGGACAGAATTAATGATTGCAGAACATATTTCACGACTAGCGATAGCCGCAACGCACGTCGTGATTTAGAACACGTCGCGATGCCCGCGATACCGCGATACTGCGATACCCCGGTGTACCCCGGTGTACCCCGGTATAGCACTCGTCATATAACGCTCCCTATAACGTAGGCAATAGCAGTCGTTATAGCGCCCGTTATAACGCCCGCTAGAACGTCGTAGCTATTCAATTTTTCTCGCGAGGTAATCGCTGGCAACCTTCCAGGCTGTAAATCGTCCCGCGATTAAACGCCGCCCAATCCATTGTATGTGCTCGCAAAAGTAGAACCGTTTTCATAAACATCTAGGCATGTTTATGCGATATATAGGCACGCTTTATATTTGTATTTACGAGGCATTTGTGGGCACAGCGAAATATACAACATCTGAAGGTTCGATTCCCACTCGGGGAAATGAGTTATTTTAATTTTTTTCTTGGTTCTGGTAACGAATGGCGTCGCTTAGTTACGTCACTCCACAACAAGAGCGCTAGCAAATAGCGCAACGGTCCCTCTGCCTACTCAGCTATACGAAAAAAAAACATGAAATTGCTTTATTTTTCGTTTGTATATATTACTCCTCCGGGTCTTAAAAGAGTTAATTGGTTAATTAAAAAAAAGTAAAACAATCTATTGTTTGCTGCAAAACAAAATATTTTTGGACATTCCCCAAAGCGACGCCGGCGCTAATTAAAATTTATTTTATATCAGAAATATTTTAAATTTTATAAAATGTATTTTAAAATATGCTTTTATTATTTTTAAAAAATATTATCCTTTTTGAAAAATATGTTTATAATTAAGCCACGCAACAGCTGCAATTAATATATTTTCGTGGCCTGTTTCTTTATCATAAAAGACTAGCCCTCGCTCGCGGCATCGCTCGCTTGAAGTACATAATTATTAACTTACTAATTTGCGTTTCTTTCGATTCCTAATAATAATATCATTTTAAAAACAATATAATAATATAATTTTAAAAACAATATCGGTTTACGTTTCTGAGATTAGCGTCAACAAACGCAAAAAGGAACAGATAGACAAAATTTTATAAATTTATTGTTTTCAGGGAAAGGATTTACATAGGAACGCTTAACGTTATGTACATATCGTATAGCCATATATATAGGTATTTCTCTACAAATGGACAATATAATACAAAGAATTTTGAAATTCGAACCAGTCCTTCTTGATATTAGCCTATTCAACCAAAGAAACTCTTTAATTTACTTATATAAGTTATAGATATAGAACACTTTAGTATTTACCTCTTTATAGTTTTATACCTAAAAAGGACAAAACAGAACCATTATAGGATCACTTGTTGTTCGTCTGTCCGTCTGTCGAAGAGCTATCAAACTGAAACTAATATTAAATATCTTTAATCAGGGCCACAGCCCTTACATCATAAAAAAACCAACCTTCTAAGTCAACGCAATCAAAAGATATCATAATAAATAGAATATCGCCGCGTTATCAAAACTAGATATTTGGCACAAAGTAAGAAAATTCAATACAAATAAAGGTAAAAATCCGATTTACTTCTCGTTGACCTTCACTTCTAATATTAATACGCAACCCTTAAACGGTTTTTTTATATTCCAATATTCAAAAAGTAATGATTTGTCTTTTATACACATTACCACAAATGTTAAGAACTTTATGGGATTTGAACCCGTTTCCATGGCCCTTAGCAAACGATATAATAAAGTGAAACGTTTGCATCAAATAAGCGCAACACTGCACACGCCGTAAATTAGAAAGAGTTTCAATATACACCGCGCCTCATGTTTTAGCACTTTTAATTTTTATTTTTCAACACCATGAGCTTTAAGCTTTGAAATATTCCTGATACGGCGCTTTATAAAACCGTTAACGTGAGTACCGCATCTAACGAACCTTTGATACACAACGCTCCTTGTTCCAAATTCTCATATCATTTATGTATATTTGAGAATAATGTGTTTTACGTTTCGAGACGAAACGTTGAGGCTGTCGTAACGCAGCGGTGCGGTGTAGCGTCTGACTGTAAATGTGCCGGTTCGATTCTGACTCCGTGCCCCCGAGTCAGGATCGAACAATTTATTTTCACCTCCTCGAAAGGCGAAAGGAAATGGGAGATGGAGTATCTTGACAGCGTTCAAAACTAGAAGATTATATTTTAATTTTAAAAAAGGAAATGACAAATCCTGTTGTTACTCAATATTAAAAGTGTCAAAATATAAGGCGTGGTATTCATTGAAACACTTTCTATGTTGTGACGCGTACATTGTTGCACTTATTTAATGCAATACTTATTTCACTATATTTATATTTGATAACGTAATGTACGTCTTACTTTGTCTCAAAATTTTGAAAATAATTAATCATTCCGTACATTACATGCCATTCAGAGTCAAGCAACTCAATAGCTTATACTGTATTATTATTTATTATTTATACATAATATACTCTTCTATGGAACATCCAATAACAAGATTTGGTGTTCTCTTCTTGTAAGAAAATATGCCGGTGTCATTAGAATTGATGACGGGAAATCGATTTCCGCTTTCGAGTCATAACGAGTAGTCGCCATCCGTCGCGACTCCCGACTCGACTACCAATACGATGTTGCCATAGTAATTTGATGGATCGTTCATACTGCTTCGTCCTCTTGGAGTGGAGTTTAGAAAGAGCACTGCTTACTGAAAATTAAATGTTTGTGTGGATAATACATGGATACCACTACAACGGAACAGAGACATTACCAGAACATGTATGTACCTACGAGTACTATGTATGTATTTACATGTCCACGGAAAAGATTGTGTGGTTCGGAAAATTTTTCAGAAGGTGACTTAGATTGTGGCGAGTTGGGTGAAAGCGTTTTCGAGATTACATATGTGTATATGTGTAGTCGCATTATTTCCGAAGAGCGAGAGGGTCAGAGCACCAGAGGGCGGGAGGGCGAGAGGGCGAGGGCTGTCACGGCCGGTGACGGTCACGCTTATTTACATTTCACCGATCATTACTGACTGCCAATTACCTAATGAAATCTGTTACCGCGTTACTGGGCTTTGTTGCCCGCCTCCAGCCTCCGGCCTCCGTCCCTCTGATCTTTTAATTCCCAAAAAGGTTCTTGAATTTTTTATAGAGTTTTTCTTAATTTCTGGTTGTATTAAAGCGGAATATTTGTTAAGTCATCCCGGTGTTTACATTTCTCATTAATTAACATTTGCGGACTTCATTTAATTTGGTTAAAAAGAATTCTCTGAAATATTATCATCACTGAGCCATTCATTAACGACATATTAATTAATTTTATAAAGAAATATAGAGAAAAGCAGTCTTTTACAGGATTTATATGTTTTATATTTTCTTTTTTTTTTCATATCTTTATATCTCTTGTATGGAAGGCAAAATAACGCTATTCTACAATTATGATATGCCTTTATCAGCGACACCCAGCGGTGTTTTGTATATTATAATTAACTAAATGAACTTCACGCCGCGCTTCGCCTCGTTACCAGCGGGACAAAATAAAAATATTAATAAGTGATGATTGATACCTCTGAATGGGAACCAAACCCACAAACATTGCGTCTTGCAGTCACGGTATTATGCCACCTCGCCATCACAGCCTCGAAACCACATATTACGTTGCATAACATAACCATTAACTTAAAAAGCTTCATTAAAAGGAGATACAAAAGCAGCGTCTATGGCCATCCTTGATTAATGATTAATTATTATTTTAATTATAAATGTGGTTAACATCTATTTATAATCATCTGTACGGAGTCTTGGCGCTGGTGCGGTAGGATGTGTGTGTGTCACTCCTCGTGCTCTGTCGTTGGCGGTCATTGACTATTAGGGTAATTGATTATGTCATAATTAATCAACTATTATTTTAATTATGAATGTTCACCAAACAAACACCTATTTACGAGCATAATATGTAGTTGTGATTCATCTTTTATATACAGTAAATCTAGTAAGTTGTTTTATTGGACTGGAGAAATGAGAGCGAGTTTTGGCGCATTGTAAAGGGATTTCTAAAGCACTGCTCCAAACTTTACATTATTTAAAGACAGAAGACAATATTATTTATACCTACATTCCATTTCTGATGTTTGTGCGATACCTTCCTACCCAACTACCCTCTCTTATTTATGTCATCATTTATTCTCCATTATCTTTTCAATTTCCGACAACATATGCACTATCTATAATAATAATATCTTTTACAACAACAACATGAAGTATAGAAGTATTATTATACTTTGAAATTACAAATGTATTGAAGCAGAGCGACAGACAGACAGCCATCATTAATCACGGCATAATGTGCCCGCGATACGCATCAATATATGTAAAATCTCGTTCAAGCGTTACTTTTTCATTCGAAAATGACTGATTTTTGTTCAATTACTGTACGTACCTACTGTACTGTACTGTAGTGGTAGAGTAGTGTGGAGTGTGGAGTGCGTTATGACCGACCATTCATCCCGTTCATTACTTCACTATGGTATCGCTCCCGCTTCCCGCAAACTTGTCGGTGCCCTCTCCAATCCCTCTCCTATTTAAATACAGCTTTGCTGTTTAACTTTTCATTATGGCTACGAGGCCGTCGTAGCGTAGGAGCGTAAGGGTGTAACAGTAAAGCGACGGTTGTGAGTTCGATCCCCACTCGAGGGAATAAATTATTATTTATCAATACCTTTTTTTGGCTCTGGCACCGAAGTAAAAACTCAGCGTTGAGTTCTGCCACTGAATATGTAATGCAAAATTCGGGGGAAAATGTGGAACGGACACTCCGTGTTAACACGAGGTTCCCTGAGCCTAGCCTACTGTGTGCGGGACACAGCGAGAAGCTGGTTATTATTAAAATTCATATAAAAAAAACAATATAATTGTTTTTTTATTATATATTTAGGCCAGTCGTAGCGCAGCGGCACGAGGTGTGACTGTAAAATCGACTGATTGTGGGTTCGATCCCCACTCGAGGAGATGAAATATTCACTTAAATTTATATTTCCATTTCTTCGCTCTGGTGTCGAGGTTAAGCGCGGCGTTGAGTTCTGCCACTCAACACGCAATGCCTCCAGAATTCGGCAGAAAGTGGGGAACGGAGTGTCTTAACACTAGGTTCCCTCTGCCTACCCTGCTGTGTGCGGGATACAGCGTGAAGCTAATTTAATTTAATTTTTTTTAATTATATACTAACCCGCTCGCGACTTCGTCCGCTATTACAGCGGGATCATTTATTTAATACACTGATTTACTTTCGTGGTTTGATTTGTGCCAATTATTTCTAATGTGAACATTTTGAATAATTTAATTTTGAATTATATTTGATTGTTTTAATAATAAAATGAACAACCTTTTTTGATATTAATATAATAATGTAACTTTGAATAATGATAAGGACCATTGTTCACAATATGTTTGGTTCACAATTTTTTTCTTTTTTTTACGTTGTATCCTGCACATAGCATGCAGACGTAACCTGGATACGTTATGTAAAGACTCTCTGTTCTCCATTAAGACACTTTTGTTCTCCACTTTCCACTAAATTCTTGATACATTACGTGATGAGTTGTGGAACTCATTGCTGCCCTTTGCTTTAGCTCTACCATTCCGAAGAAATGAAAACACCAAACATTTCACTTCCCCTAGTCGGAATCTAACCCACAGCCATCACATTTACAATCGCACACTACGAGTATACTGCTGCACCACGAGTGATTGGTAACGCGAAGGGTTGTGGGTTCCATTTCCACTCAAGGAAATGAAATATTTAATGTTTTCTTCACTCTGGTAACAAGGCAAAGCGTGGCATAGAGTTCCGCCACTCAACACGCCTCCAGAATTGGGCGAAAAATGCGGAACGGATTGTCTTAACATTAGGTTCGTTCTGCTTTGTGCGGAATACAGCGTATACCTACATGACCTTCCTCTAATTAGTGAAAAAGATATATCGTAAAAATAAAATATACAATAATTAATAATTATTTGATTTTAAAAATATTCAAAAATTTAAAATCAATATTAACAAAGCATCTAACTTTATTTATAGATATCTGTAAACAAATGACAGAAAGTTATTTCTCTACGTATTGAGCGTGACCTACATCAATCGAACCTGCTACTGATGTCCTTTAATACAATACTAGTTGACCTTTATCTCGATATTGTTTTGTTTCTGTTTGTATTGCTTATTTATGTAACAGTAAATATAATGTAGAAATATTAAAACTTAGGTACTTAGTATTTTTAGCAACAATGGCTACGTTATAACTTTTTCTTTTCTTCACTCAATAAAATTGTAATCGACATTCTTGACCGACAAGTTAAGCTAGCCCTCCTTGCTTATACTGTAGTGGAATTTATATATTTAAGTGGTTTTTTTATTATTTAAGTGAAATTGTTGTTTACTTAAGTATTGTCATATGATGCACTGCGTTCAGGGTGCAGGGTGCAGGCGGTGTTGGTACCACACGATGTGACCTGCAGGAAGGTGCCAAATGCTTCATTCGTTCAATATAACCAGATAAGCTGTATGTATAACATGACAAATAAGTTAAAAATAATTATAACTTATATGTAGCTAGTTTTTACCTGTGGCTTCGTCCCGGTGAAAAAATGAAAGGAAATCACTAAGAAAGACTGATTGTAACTAACTAACTGGATTATATGAAAACGGTTAACGTGATGTAATATATCCTGTAGCTTTTAGCGAGGATTTTACTGTAATTTAAAATACAAAAATATTTCTTCAATTCGTACCAGTGAAGTCACTCAAATAAACTCTTCAGTTTTATTATATTAGTATAGCAGCATATGTACATATTGTTATACAAACTTTATTAATAATAAGCTATTAATTTAGAAGTCGTTTATTGCTTCAATACTAGCACCTATTAGGTGTAACGTTATTTCCATAGTTCACAGTATACTCGTAAGATAGTAACATCTCCGGCAGTCAAAGATTTCCCGCTAACTTCTCAGGCTACGTGCACGCTCGAGGCACTAACTTTAGAAACACAGTTAGACGTGGCTTCATGGTCCTTGGTCTTCGTATCCTTAAAAGATAATTGGGTTGACCCTCGGTTAACTTCCTTTGTCTTCATTTTGTGGCTAATTGAAACAATTCTGTTAAATTCTTTTATGTCCCTGTTATGGTAGACAGCGCACTATTTCGAAAATTGGCAACAAAGTGGGTAACAGATTTTTGATTGTCTTAACACTAAGCTCTGTCTCCCCTACTATGTGGGTAATAGCGTTTTTTTTTTCACTTTTTCCAATACAAGCTGCAAACTGTTTATGTTTTCTTCACATTTCAAGATATGTTTTCGTATGAGCAGAGTTAAACTCCATGATTTTTGTAACGTTAGATATATTGATGGTAAAGTTAGAGACACTTTCTTACAGCGTCGTGTCGGACACCGGTGTCCACTACGTACTGAGTGATATTTCAAACATAAAAAAATATATAATTGATTACATCAAGTCCAAGTTCTATAAAATACAAACATAAACATATATTAAGATTCGCATTAAAAATGTATGCAACGCTACCGTCTACATAAAAAAACGTATCTCAAATTATAGAGCACGACGACGACGTGTCACGAGCGACGCGACGCGGCGGTAAACTACAGAAACAGAAATTTAATGAAAATCCAGACAACTGGGGATGTAAATGTTAGTTTTAATTATTTGTGCGCTTAACGTACGACTGTGTCTCGTTACTTAACGGCGCTCACGTAGAGCGCCCCTCGAGTCCAACAGTTTCATCATTTTGATAGTAACAAGGCATAAAATTAAATTATAAAAATGTCTGCGAAATGAATCCGCGGGCGTTCTCGTACGTGACGTGACGTAACGTGACGTGACGTGACTGCGGGTGCAGATGTATAAACAAACAACTCTTACAATTTTTCTACAATTTACTCCCGTGCTAAAAATTTGTAGAGTTTAATAATTGTTTTTTTTTTTTTATTTATTATATGGTGTCTATAATAATATTATAAAAGTGCTTGGTTGAACGCGCTAATCTCATGAACTGCTATTACCTGAAATTCTTTTTGTGTTGGACTGTCCAATTATCTATCGCTATAAAGCTAAATCGTTTCTATATCACCCACAACGTGTAATGTATTATACATCATTCTAAGTTATTTCCACTTCACCGGAGGTAAAGCCGTAGGTAATAGTTACTATGAGCGTAATATACATAAAACATATATAGCTAAATTTACCCATACGTCACATAAAATGTAAAATTTGGAATTGTTAGCAACGCTCATGACTCACTTGGCTTTTGTTCGCAAAATCTGTCTTTGTCTCGACAGCCACTAATCAGTATATTTCGTGAACAAAACTGCCTAAAAACGTTTCGACGGTACTTCCTCTCACGTCTCCGCACGTCTCGTACATTTTTTCATATTCATTTATTTGTATATGTACATATATACATCTATATATTTAGTATTAAGACACTCCGTTCCACATGCACCGCCCAATTTTCAAAATATTGCGTGTTACGTCATCCGTTTATTTTGTTATAACAGTGAGAAAATGAAAATAATGAATTATCTGAGTGGGAATCGAACCCACAACCGTCACGTCTACTGACGGTGAGCCGTCGGGCCACGTACGTACATGGTGTATTACACACAAGTAAATTATCTACGTGTTTATTACTCGGTTGCCTAGATATTGAAATGCAATTTATTAAAATATTATTCATAAAAAATAAAACATAGAATCCACATTAAGTAATAATTTTAAATTCGTATTTAAAAATTATCAAATAAAAAATATAGTTGACAATAGCCACTTTTTTGTGCTAAAATATAATGTCTATGTCATACGGACGGACAAATAGTTAGGACGAATTTATAAGGATTCCGGTTTTTACCATTCGGATATGGAGCCCCTAAAATGTCTGTAACATATATTTTTTCCAATTTTTCACCAATTGTCGCGCCGCTTTGACGTCAGTAGCGTCGCCTCCTAACGATATCCGTCCAAATTCCTTGAACGATATCAATTTAGTGTGGGTTGCGTTACGTGGAAAGAATCGTATATTACTATTTTCTTTAGTATTTTGCCTTTTTTCTGAAAAACTAGTAATAATATATTAATATATCCATTCCCCATTTAGACACATTTTATTCGTTTGTAGTAAGTTGTTTGATAGTGATCAAATTTTTGGTTTTATTATAGAAGGTTTACACTTTCCCTATGTTCTCTTATTCCTAGATTCCTCCTAATTACACAGTAGTGTAGTAATCTAGTGTTAATACATTCCGTTTTGTCACTTTCCGCCCAATTTATGGAACATTGATTGTGGAGTGTCGAAACTTGCCATCATTCCATATTCGTGGTACATAAAGTCGAGGGAAAGAAAATTTTACACATGATCATTTCCCCCCAGTGGGGATCGAACCCACAACCATCGCCTTTTTTATTTACACCGAACAACCATAGAATACTTTCATGTAGGAATTGAACTTATTAATACTTATAATTAAACAGTTTTTAACTACATATATAACTATTACGCGCCGTAACTACCATGTACGAGTATGTATATTCAATTTATTTTAAGCAAATAATTTTAGCTTTGGATTAAAATAACAGTTTACTTCTGCAATTAAAACTGTGAGTCATAGGGAAGTGTTGGATTTATGTACGTAGAGTGTGGCGCTGCCGCTGCAGTAGTAGTGTTGCGCCCGTTACGTTATTTGTGTAATTATTTACCAGCTGTAGCATTTGACTTGAATCCAACTTGAATGTGCGAAGCACATCTCTAATTATGCATATTCTCAAGTAAATGCGAGGTATTTTAATTGAATTGTATAGTGAGTTCAGAAACAAATATATGCTTCTTTATGAATACTATTATTAATGTTGTATAAGATGAACCCCTCTTCTCTCATATTATAGAGGCACTGCGTGTTTAATAGATAGCATTTACACTACTGTAGTTGGACTCTTTAGAATTGACGTTAAAAATGTTCCCCAGTTTTAATGCTCGAAATCAATTCTACTGTACAGGAGTACAGTATAACAATCATTACTCCCGTAGTTGAGGTTATTGTTTATATAACGAATTAAAATATCTATTCGTAGTAAAATGATTTCATTTTACTTATCATTCCATATTTCCGATATCTCTTATAATATGTTGAAAATTTGTCAAAGAGAAGAACAAAGTACAAACATGGAGAGTCTATGTCAATTTGTTCTTTACTTTCTGCCAACTTCGAGGTATTTCTTTCTAGAAAAAAGAACTTGTCACATTATGACTATTAAATTTATGAAATATAAATATAAGTATTCTTTTATGGTTCGAACCCCATGACTTCAAATCCAACATGACTGCAGCGTCTTGCATTTCTGCTTCCCGATAGTCCGTTGTTTAAAATATGAACAAAAACAAAGAACTACTATACTAGATACAATATGAAACGAACAAAGGTATTTCATATTGTATAATACCTAGTCTAGTAACAAGTAGATAAAACTCGAACTACCAATATAACTAACATAACCTCCTACATATTAACCAAAATATAAATTCTATATGAAAAGATTCGCTCTCGCGCAATGATTTCACATCTCATATAACTTTTACGATCGAAACAATCTAACAAAGGAGCCACATTCAAAGCATTGCATTGATATAAAGAATAATATATAGAGGTAATAAACCGGATTTATTATAGCCGTAGTTAGTGTTCGACGCTCGCCGCGCGCCTCCTCTCCGCAGCGCCTCGTGACGTATGGCACAGGTGACTTCGAATTAAACGATTATTAATTCTCACTACTTTTTAAACTTTAAAATAATACGCTTTATCAAATATTGAGAGCCATATATCTTTACTATCTGAGGTAATAAAAGCAGCTCTACATGATTTAGCCGTCCTATAACTGTGCAAAATTTTTGTAAACATATATATATCTCCACAGTGAAGCCTCACCGACCAAATGTTTGGGCCTTGCTTATTTTTTTTTCTAAAAAAATATAATATTTATTATCAGAACTGGTGAATCATATTTTCCAAAAAAATGAATATTAAAAATAATAAAGTCATGTAATAACTTTTCACAATTACAGTCAGACACAAACCATGCTCTCATCTCTCTATATTTCATAAAGTTCATTTTTTTTATTTTGCTATGTATATCAAATTCATACCACCCTACATTGGTTTATTTATATCGTATAATACCTAAATAGTTATACACACAAAAAGGAAACGAGGTTTGTTTATACATTGTAGGCCGTAGACCAGCGTACAGACTGTGCGTCGGTCCGCAGCCTTAGACAGTGTCCGCTACGTTAGGCACGCTTCACACATATTGGACTTTAGTATGAACGATGGGTTCCGTGACGGTACGTGTTGGTAACTGGTGTATGTTGATGTAACTGCTTTTGGTATTACATTTTTATAACCTTTGGATTATTTTGCTCGTAAAGCTTTATTTCGTTTATAAAACGTAAAAGGCTGTGTTATTTCGTTTGTAAATTGAGAGAACATTTTTGAACAAGGTGAAAATATATGTGAAACCATTCATAAAAAACTGTCGATGATTAATTGTGAAAAGCAAATTATGAGCTAAAAAATATTAACTTTATACAAACCTGTAGGTATATATCTATAAATTATCAGGTACATCATTTATTTACTTAAAATATTCAACGACATATTAAATCGACAACGGATTTATTTATTTCTTTATAATACTTTCCGCATGCCTGACTATAAAAAAGTGAATCTCTAATATTTAATATGTCCAGCTGTCCACATACTGTTCACAGCACACACAGTGTACAACACAAAACCAACTTTAAAAGAACAGACAGAGCAAGTCACAATAAAAAGAATCTCCCTTAATCGCGACAAGAGTCGAGGTCTCAGAGACCGCGGTCACGTGACCATAACGATGCGGCTCGGGGGTAAACTGTGAATAAGAATGAGAATGGAGGCGACTACTACTATCTACTGTAGTAAAATTGCATCTAGCAAAAATTTTGCAATGAAATTCATTATGGTCTTACAGAAGTAAATTTAGAATTCGAAAGTTTGTTAATTAAACTACTAACCACTTACTAATATAACTACTTATTACTTAAGTTAGCACGGATTTGTAAAAATATTTTTTGTGAAAATATAATCCATTTGTATCTATGCTATGTGAAAAATTGCATTAAAACCAAGTGAAGCTTATAATAACATCTAGTTTAAATCTTTATATTGAGTAAACTACCATAACTGACCGCAAGCAGCTTCCACAGCACCGCGCCGCCGTCACGTACGGGAACTAATTTGTTCTACAAAGTGAGTCCGACGCTCCATCGCCTTACAAACACCCCCGCACTCTCACACTCGCACGGCGTGGTGTTCTTTATGGTTCCATAAAAGACCGACACTTATGGAACTATAATCAATCACCGCTGCAAATGTGTTAACGGGAAGTGATCGAACGGGACGTCGCGTCGCCTTAGACTCCTCAGAGCGCGGTCGACCAACTTATTAGATTTCATTTTTAATACGAAATTCTACTTTGAGAATCTTTCCAATAACGTGCGACGTAGGAAATAGATAGGATCATAGGTTAAAGTGGATTAAATAAAAATATTAAACGGAACTATAAAAAAATTTAAGCACTTCATCGTTGTGGCACTGGCGGCCACGTTATTGCTATAGTTGTCGTAGTGTAATGTGTGTATAGGTATTTATGATGTTATTATATACTTATAATAAATTAGATAAGTTAAATTAAATCTTTATTCTTCCAGAAGTTATTCAGTATTAATTCATTTTTATTAACTTTTCCAGTGAACATCAGAAACTTAACTTATAATAATTTCTCAAATAATGAATTATTTAAAGTTGCTATCCAAATATTTTATATCTGTTTTTATTTTATTTATTCGTGTATAATTATTTTTATTCTAAAGCAAGTAATTTCTATATCAATTATAAAACTTTGATAGTTGTATTTCCATGGCAAAGTCTCCCCATCTTAGAGTTACTAAAGCTCACATGCGAAGGGGCGACGCCGTGAAGGGCGTAAGGGTGTCAATGTTAGTGTATTCCGAAACCACTAGACGCTGTGAGGGGTCTCTCTTACATATTACTTATTATTCTCCCTTAACTACTATACGTTCTTTCTTTTACAAAGGGTGATGAGTTATTATTTATACACGAAAACTCTTAGTCTACTACATAGTAGGTATGTCGTGCTCAGGTTCATATATGTTTAAATTTCAATAAATTTCAATAAGTACAATAAGTAAATAAGTGGAGAACGGAGTGTCTTAACACTAGGTTCCCTTTGCCTACACTGCTGTGTGCGGGATACAGCGTGAAGATGATTTTTTTCAGTAAATAAAAAAAATAATATGTTTCAGAAAATACATTCCAATACCTAATGGATGTGTTCATATAATATATAAGTATGAATGTGTACAATTAATTAATTTAATATATAGATTACATAATAAGTTCACAATAATAACACACCAGCAATAAGTACTGTTGAGTACTCAACAGTACTCACAAAAGAAAATATATTTATATGATTATACCAAATCGCGCTCCAATTCACAATTTCAAAAGCAATAAACTTGATTAACGCTGATATACTATAGAGTATAGATTATTTACAAGGCTTACAGAAACGTGGTGTAGCGCGGCGCTGTGTTACACCGCCTCGGCGGGAGGCGCGGGGACCCGCGAGCATCAACCTTCCTTTAAATTGAATTTACACTTTGATTGAAAAATATTCGCTCCTAACTCCGCGCACCTCTTCGCACCTCTTTCTGAATGTTACAACCTATTTCCAATATATTGAATCGTTAATATTGATGTAGAATTTGAATAGAAACGTTTTGAACGTGTTTACGGTTTATGTCCATATGAGTTTGTAGGATTATGATTTAGACAAAAAGTGTGTACTAAAGTACTAATACGTTTCTTCTCTGTTTTTATAAAGCTGAATAATTCGCGGGGGAGTTGCAGGTGAAATGATCGTGGATAAATTAAGAATTTTGTGAACTTCTGCGAATTGGGTAATTTTATCAAACTAAGTTGTGATAATCCAAGTAATAAAAGTACGCAGAACCTAATGATCCAACACAATCATCCACGTCTGATCAGTTCGCACCCCACACGTCCCAGTTAGGAGTTGTCTCATCTACGAGTAGTCCAGGCGGCGACTGACGGCCGACGACGACTAAACTACCTCATCTGACAAAGTCAATTTACAGAGTAGCCTAATTTTATATAAAAAGTTAGGTTTATTTTTGTTTTGACACATTTTCTGTAATTGTACGGGGATGTTGGGTTTTATTTCTGTCTCTATCCGGTACATGTTATTTATATTATATGTAAAGTTTATGGACGATTATTTTATGTGATATCGTCATAAAAACAACATTGATCAAAAATTGCATTCTCTTAATATTTGAATTGAATTTTATATAATACAAAGGAGTTAATTATTTTTTTTTCGATAAATTAACGTTAATTTGCACTCGTTAATTCCATTTTTTTACTTAAATTTAAACTTAAGATTTACTTAAGCCTTAAAGGCTATATGGGTGTAAAAACATCCAGGTAGATTTGGTCTTTAGTCGCTACACTCTTTAATTTTTATCAAAGTGCTTAGCACTTTTGTGTATCCTCCTGAATTATGTGTAGCTCTCGAAAGCGAGAGAAGTAGTCGTTCTCTCGCGCAATTTTTACCACACGCTTGCGTGCCCTATTGATTAACAACGTAAGTGTTGACGTTTCTTATGATTTCTATTGAATTACGCATGGAAAATGGAGATTTTGCATGCATAATGGGGATTGTTTTTTGGATTATGAGTCCACGATAGTAAGAGTAATTAGTATCTACGAAAATTTAAAATCAAAGCTGTACTAGCATCTGTTGATGAGCCGACTGACGAAGAGTACTTATTAGAAGAAGATATTCATCAAAATGATCTCCATAGTGTTGACAATTAAGAAGAACTTCTGTCTCATCTCTACGAGAACACATTTGTACATAAAAGTAGAAAAAAATATATTTGAAAATGACTGAGAAACTAAAAGTTCCCTAAGGATATAAGTTTTTTTTGTCACACTTATGAGGAAAAAAATCTATATATTTTTTTATATATAATTTATAAAAGTTAGCCAAATTGAGAGCAACATATTATACATAACAGAAATAAAAACTATGATGTGTATTTGAATTTAATTTTGTTATAAAAAAGAAAACATTATGGTCCCCTCTTGTATAGTCAGCTGCTTAAGTCATATTTTCAAATTTTATATAGAAATAGTGACATATATTTATTAACATGGATCTAAACTACCTAAGTAACTAGTAAAAGTAAGTTGTTCACAATTTCTTACAATTAATTATTAATTTCATTAATTTTAAAAATAAGGTGTTTTTAAATCGATTATAGTCTTAGTAGGTCCTAGGTCCGAAGGTAGGTCTTAAGGGTTAAACTTAAAATTTATATTAATGATAAAAATGATTAACAAGTAACAATATCAACGCTTAGGCCCATCGTCCCTCTCTATCGTTTTCTCCGTGCCGTGCAGCAGGCATTCATCGATTTATAAGACGCTCATCCACAAAAAAACATAAATTTATAAATATAAAATATAATATAACAAAATACAAAAGCTCTAAGGCACTCTTGGACTTTGAAATAATCGACAGTGGATATTTGTAGACACATGTCCCCATAAAGTGAACTTAAATTTGGTTCCCCGCAAGCGTCGTCGCTACTATTTCGCCGACATTTCTATTTCTCCTTTTGAGTACATTCTCCAGTAGTTTGGTCCAGCCTCGCTCACATTAAATGTAAAACGGTCTATATTTACTGTACTTGTACATATGTTGTGACATTATAGGGCGTAGAGACGTCTAGTATGTGTAGTTCGGAAAATAGTAGCGCTTAAAGTTCTTCAGACATCGTATTCGCGTCTAAGCTGTGTTTGTAATAGTTTTTGTCCAGACGAAGAATATTCCTCCCATCTAAGAATATCAATACTATTGTTCAATAGTTATCGAAAGAGATTTGATTTAAGTCATAAGCATTGTGGAAATGACTGATGGAATTATAAAAGGGTCATCACTTCTTCTTTCAAATATTGATGGAGAGTACGCTTCGTAGTCAAAGTCATGAACGATTCTTGTATTATTATAGTATTTTATAATAAATTTAGCAATCTGTCGAGACGCAGCATCACAGCATTTGACTGTTAAAGCGACTGTCGTGGGTTTTATTCTAGGGGAAATAATAATTTTTATTAACTCGCACAAAACATGGCTTTCTGCTCAAAACGCAATGACTCGAAAATTAGGCGAGAAGTGGGAAATGGATTGTCTTAAAACTTAGTTCCTCTGTCCCAGTTTAGCTTACACTGCTATTATATATATCCGGGATACAGCGTGAAGCTACAAAAAAATAATAATAATAATAATACATATATATACATATATACATATATATATATATATATATATATATATATTCTTAACACATAATTAAAAACAACACAAATTCCATTGTGATCAACATCAAACCTATGACCTGTACCATAAAAACCAACGCACCGATCATCATTCAATTATACCTCAAAGTTGTCAGATCCGCCTCGTCTCGTGGAGGAAAGCAATTTCCTCTCGGAGTATTTTCTTTGTGCCTCTAATTGTCATTAGGCTCGAGAGCCGGAGACCGGCGAGAGTGAGTAACGCGCTGAGCAAACAATCACTCAGTACGCTGGTATCGCACCACTTGGACTATTGTGGGTAGATTTTATCTTCACTATATTTGAGCCGAGTTTCTAAGTATTGAGCAATTATTGTTCTTAAGATTTGGTGCACAATATGTTAGGTAATAGTGAAATTCAAAGAACTTATTATATTACCCGTTGATCGTTTTTCTTTAATATTCCCAGTAAATAACTTTTTTAGGGTTCAGACACGGATTATAGTACTTATTCGCGTTTGATGTTTGAAGGCTTACCTAAAGGGGTCTTTGAACGCCAACATGTAAACATGTGGAAGGATTGAAACATCGTAATATACCAATGTTATAATATAAATACATTTTAATTTCTGCACTTATATTTGTTTAGTTAGACGCGCTAATCTCATGAAGTGCTGGTTCAAAAGGAGGGAAATAGTGTATAATGTATACTACATCACGTTAATCGTTTCGATGTTATCCACTACTACCATCTTGTGTCGTACACAACTTTTAGTTACTTCTAATTGACCACGTTGTCAAGATAGCAGGTGAAAACTAGCCAGGATATATACGAAAAATATAATATGATGTTTTAGTACGTCATGGCATAGTAATAACATTTACTATTAAATCAATGCTTGTCAGTTGAACTCTTAAAAAAATATTGCAGCCAATATATCTTAGATCGTCATGGCGCAGCACATCATCATCATCATCATCATCAAAATTTGGCGGAAAGCTGGGAACGGAGTTCAACACTGGGTTACCTGTACCTGTACGCTTTTCTCACGTATTAGAATAGTCTAATACGTGAGAAAAGCGTAAAGCTGTTTTTATTTTTATGTCAAATGTGAAGGACAGATGAAGATGCCATCACTCCCATCCCCGGCTCAATACACTTTCATAATATTCAACATATGCATGTATTTAATGTTACGTCATGTGTTTAACTATTATTAATTCCACAAGTTCGTATATTACATGACGCGACAGTACTAACATGCTAACACCGACAGCGCGGAACAATGGAGCAGTATTTATGAAAACTAAACATTCCACGCAAAACAAATTTAATTAATATTAGATCAAATAACATTACAATATCAACATTCAGACAGACAGTACAGTGTAATATTTATGAGTTATTTCACTTTCCCACAATTGGCTCGACGTCGTAAAGTATCGTAATGCCGAACTCATTCTCTGTCCATTCTGCTGCTACTACTACTTCGCTAGCTTTAATAAACTCCAAACTTGCTTGATTGGTGATCGATAACGACTCTACTCACCACAAACGAATTTACGTCCGTCGCTTTGTCTGTCTGTAAGCTGCATTACCTGCGTTATACTGCTGTGTTGGGATTATTGATACTTTTTATTTAGGACCGCATCAAGATCTATGCAGTTGAACGGTACGTTCTACACTGATATAATATTCTAAATATCTAATTTACCGTTAACGTGATTCACTTTAGAGACTAGAAACTAGTAAACCTCGGTTGCAAGTATATTACGAGTAAACTTCGCTGGTAATATGGTAAAAGCACAGCCACAGGTAACGCAGCAAGGCGCGCACTCGGTGAGGTGCAGCGGGTAGGTCCTCCGGGTATACATCGTTAGAAGACAGCTCGTTGATAAACGTGGCCGGAAACGGAACAACGCGACGCCATAAATATATTCTGCTTTCATATGTTCTGTAGAAAATCATCGTGACGCAGTGGGACAGCTTCTGACTCTAAATTTTCGGTCGGTAATTGTCTATCCTCACCGGGGAATGATTATTATAAATCACTTTGATTTCCCTACTCTGGTAGACGAGCCACAGCGTTGAGTTTCGCCACTCAAATTGCAATGTCTCGAATTGAGTATCTTAACACTGACTTCCCTCTGACCCTGCTATGCGAGATAAAGCGAGAAGTAGTTTTTTCTGTGAGAAAATTTCTTTTAGTTTTATTTTGGTTGCGTACCTGGACATTGGACTTTATCTCGCTAGGCCAAACAACATTTCGAATACAAACATCCCCCCATCAGGGATTAAACACACATCGTCCTGTGTACAAGTAAACGCTACGACTGCTCCACAAAAGCGTAATATTCAGTGTAACTCTTGAAATATTAATTTCTTCGTCAGCTCAATAGAACCTGACAGTCAAACAACATTGAAAGTAGCTGAAATATGAGATGAGAGTCTGTTTACTCTCATTTATTTGAAGAGAGTACAACCTTGACAAAACACAAGAATGAGAATGTGTTAGATATTAAAATATTGACATAATTATATTAAAAGTAACTTTTATTTTAAGATCAGTCGAATATATTATTATGTTGAATTTTATGGGTTCTGTGCAAATTCATTATTCATTACATATTTCACAGATTGGTAAGTACTGTGGTACAAGGTAATGTAAATAACTTCAATATCTAGAGTGTAAACATACAGTATCAGTCTGTCTCTCCGACGGCGTGACACTCGGCGGCTCGACCTTCGGCAACTTCGCGTATTTTAAACACAACCAATAAGCTTGCTGTAAGTATACTATAAGGTGGACGTTCGTAAGATCCCACACTAGGTTAAATAATTTCATTTCAAGAGCTCAATTTACACCACAAAGGAAATTGAAAATTTGTGCATACAAAGTGGATATTCAATTCGAATCATTTCACATTTGCATAACGATCTTTTGAATTACAGTGAAACGAGGTCACTAGCGCAGAGAGAGACGACACTGTTGACACTAACATTATTATTAGTTATCTTACGGTCGACACGTGGACGTGATCAGTGTTATTTATTTAAAAGTATCACTGGTTGAAATAAATTATTTTAATTTCCTCTAGACAAGATAAGGCGAAGATAAGACGAAGTGCGGCGTTCAGTTAAAATGCTCAACTTTAATATCTCGAAACAGAATTTCTTAACACTAATATACTACTAAACACTACGAGGCGAAGAAGCTATGTAGAGACCATAGTGTTTAGCGCTCCGTTCTCTCTGACTACCCCGCTAGGGATACAGCGGGAAGCTAAGTTATGTTAAGTAAGAAATAAAGAAAAAAGATAACCTATAACATTTTTCTCGTACAATTGTACATCATATCAAAGTGTCCATACCCTGCAACCCTTAACACTGCTGAGGCCTCAGTTCCTCAGCTACCGTAGTAGGTCGTAGTCCGCGTGTGACCCACCATATATTGCTGCGCCGCATTGGGTCGTCTAACTTTTCCGAAGTAATTTTGTGCCGCTTTATCGATACTACTTTCAATCTAAAATACCTCGAAGAGTATTTAGTATGAACGCCGTGAACTTGAAATGAAATAGAAATGCTACATTTTTGTTTCCTTACATTATTATTATGTCAATTTTTATTTATTTATCATGTATACTGTAACTTATATATTGATAATATTTATTCTGGTTAGGGTCGTCGTGGCGCAGTGCCATCAGTTGAGTCTTACTATAAACTGGACGATTGTGGGTTCGATCCCCACTCGACGGAACGATTATATTCAAATTATTCACATTTCCTAACTGTGATAAACAAAGCTTGGCGTTGAGTTTCACCATTTCCGCCAAAAGTTAGAAACAGAATATTTATTAAGACAGTATGAATGAACTAGGTTCCCTCCGCCCCCCCTGATATCCGGGAAATAGCGTAAAGTTTATATTATTTTCGTACCCACTAGATAATGAAAGTAAATTGTTTAAAATGTAAAGATTTATATGTAATAATTTGCTTAATTCTACTAAATTACTTCAATAATATCAATATAAAATACCGTTGTTTTACTGTGTGATATATTCGATAACATCTTTATTAAATAGTAGAGGTAAGCGGCAGGCGACGTACGACGATCGAGACATGAATTCAGCTACAAACTCTAATACGAATTTGGCTACTTCTAAAATTATTAATACAATTATTTAATCAATTTACAACCTCTTTCGAGGATAACACTTCAGATTAAGTTGGAGGTTTCACTAACAAATTGCAAATTAAATCCTACGGGATACGGGAAGATTTACGGGAGACATTTCCCACTTAAAAATCTTTCAAATAATCTAATAACATTTTACAACCGGGAAAAATTAGGAAAACTACTTCGCAATAAGAACAACAATTGGTAATATAGTGTATTTTTAGTATTATTCCGTAGACGCGAGCAGTATTGACCTTACGCCAGTTAGATAATTGCTTTAATTAAACGTAAACATCCCTGTCGTCGTATCGCCCTGCCGCGGACGGACAGACCTACAAAACTACTAATATTGAGATAAGTATTTCTACTCAAAGTCGAGCTCAGTTTGTCTTTGCTGTGATTTGTCAAAGGGCAGCTTTGAGTGTCTGTTTTACTTTTAATATTTACTATGGAATGGTATTTTTTTATATTCTTTTTATTTGAATTCAGATGTGTAAAGGCGTTCGTGGCGCGACGCACAGCATCTGACTGTAAGCGCGATGGTTGTGAGTTTGATTTCTGCTCGGCCCAATCTCTTTTTGTATTTTCCTCTCTCTTTTAACACACAAATATACAAATATAACAGACAAAGCGTAGCGTTGAATTCCGTCTCTCGACACGTATGTATCAAATATGGAGCAGAAAGGGGGGAATGATGTATCTCAATACTGGATTCCCTTTGCCTGTTCTGTTGTATGCCGAATACAAAATCTATAAATTTGGAGTAATTTAAGACACAACTAATATTGTGTGTAGAAGAAAGAAAAAATAGTTAAATGTAAGTTTCTTGTAAACGTTATTGTTCATATTCCAAGTAGTATTTCATCATTCAAACACAAAGTCCCACTACAAGCGGTCTGTTTTCAGAATCGGGAATGTTTCATAAATTTCCCGTAATTGTAATCGGTTGTATCGACAGTGACACTGTGCGCCGTCGTCGCGCAACGAGCGTGGTAATGATCATACAGACTTTAAATTTGTCCCTATTACTTTAGTACGATACAAAATTAGAGTATTTTTATAGTATCTATCATTATTTATTTTCTTATTTGTATAAATATAACTTATAAGAATTTAAAATATTATATGCAATTAAGATACATACGTACGAGTACATTGTGAATTTATTTGATTTAGTACCAACGTGTTTGTCATATTTATACAAAATCTACAAAAGACTGTTATTGCAGATTGGATTATAAAATGTATGCAAATCGGATCCGGATTTACGAGAATATGACTTGACAAAGGTGGAATATATTGTTTTTAATCTAGCAACATAAATAGTGTTTTCATAATATGATAAATGTTGCCTGTGAACTTGCCAATTGATGTAAATATTGTCATTATATAGGTATCATGTTTCTACTTGTACATTCATTTTCTAGCATCATGTAAGTTACCTTGTAAGAGCCCACACACAAAAAACAAACAATATTTAGTAGGCGCACGACATAGATAATTACAATTCTGCCCTTCACCGCGCGCGTCACACGTCGCGCTCTCAATATTTCACAGTACCTGGTGACAGATGGAGGAGGAGTCGTGCTCGATCGCTCGTACAGCGTACGTACGTACACAGCGTACTCCGTATAACGTATAATAAATGTTGTTTACTGTCATCCAAACAATGCTTTGATTTTCCGCGCGAAGTGGAATTGCCAATCGGGACACTTGGCAAACCATTGCTTGTGGCATTTGACCACCTCTCCGGCGCTGGCGGGAGGCGCGCTCTCACCATACTTATTAAAGAGTATAATTAGTACTTAATATTATAAAGCTGAAGAGTTCTTTTTTTTTTTGGTCAAACACTCTATTCTCAGGAATTACCGGTTCGATTAAAAACATATTTTTAAACAACTTCTGTAAGAAAATGAGGTTAACAATTCGACTGTATTTTTTTATATGTTTGTTACGTCAGAACTTTTAAGTGGATGAACCAATTTTGATTATTTATTTTATTTATTTAAAAGCTAGTGCTTCCCGTGTGGTCCACTTCTGACAATGGTATCTAAGACAAAATCATATAAGTCTTAAATTTACATTAAGTATGTGCGCGACAAATGGACGAATAACTCAATATCACGCTAACCGATTCCGATGATTTTTTTTTTTTATTTGGAAGGATACACTTCAAGGATAGTTTGGTGATCCGGGGATTTGGGGGTCCGGTTGAAATTTTAACAAGTTATTTTTTTTTAGAAAAAAAAAATTATACTGTAATATTTAGTTAATTAGCAAGGAAACACATTGTTAAAATGGGTGTCCGAAGTGAGATCTTCTTGCATTTCTTTTCAACCAACTTCAAAAAAGAGGATGTTTAATGTAAACATCCTCTTTTTTGAACTGGCTTCAAAAACTGGCTTTGGTTCCCGATTCGCCCGAATATTTTTTATATATGTTTTTGTCAATATGTCAAAATGTTGTATGCAAAATAATATACCTAATTAATATTGAAGTTTTACATATGACAACCACTACCTACTCGTTTGAGAAGCATCCTTTTAAGTCCTACCCATCAATTACAATCGTAGAATAAATAAATGTTTAACAAAAAAAAACCGACTGCTAACAACGAACTATAAAGTGACCGACCTGGTCGGTTTCCAGGAGGCGCGGGTCGAGTAAGTAAAAAATAATTTTACATAAAGTAAAACGTACTTTGCGTGCTTAGTAATTCGATATTGCATTAGCTTGACACTTACTTCAAAGTTATTAAAAATCTTTTTTTAATCATTTTTGTTTAACAAAATCAAAGTACGGTTTACTTTACGTAAAATTATTTTTTACTTTTTAGTTCGTTGTTTGATGTTGGTTTTTTTTTGTTAAAAATAAATTTATGAATAGTCTATTTATGAAGAAGGCTATATATAGGCTACATATGCGGTGGGAGTTACTTCGGGCATTTAAAATGCGTCACGTTCATTATATTATTATATATTTTTGTGTAATTAATTTACATATTATATAAATGTATAATTCATTCCAAGAGGCCAGTCGTGGCACAGCGGCACGTGTAAAACCGACTGGTTGTGGGTTCGATCCACACTAGAGGAGATGAAATATTTACTTAATTTTATATTTCCATTTCTTCGCTCTGGTGTCGAGGCTAAGCGCGGCGTTGAGTTCTGCCACTCAACACGCAATGCCTCCAGAATTCGGCAGAAACTGGGGAACTGAGTGTCTTAACACTAGGTTCCCTCTGCCTACCCTGCTGTGTGCGGGATACAGCGTGAAGGTGGTTTATTTATTTATAATTCATATATTCCCAATAAAATTATATATCGTTTCGTTATAAACAATTATATTTGGTATTGAAAATGGGGATATGAAAGGGTGAAATTGTTGTAAGTTTTATTCAGTAATAGCTTACTAGTGAAATAATAATGAAATATATTTAGTCCTCGCCTTTACGACAAACTCAGCTTTATATTGAAGAACTTTTGTTATTCAAATATTTATCATATTTCTATTTATAAACCATTATTGATATGTCTTTCGTAGATTTTCCCTTTATTCTATCGTTATATACTCTCATAATAATATACAAGGATACTGTGTCTAAAATAATGACTATTATATTATTTTGGTCTATTTTGTAATTTTCATATATTTCTACCTGGCTTTTTAATTATGACCATATATCTGCTTAAATTATTTTATAGCCCATGGATTTGTCTGACGCTGCTGTGGCTGCGAAGGGAACGGGAAAAAAGGAAATATAGTAAATTATATAATTGAAATATACTAATTTACTTTCGACAATATGTTACAGATAAAATTACTGCAAAATAATAAACCACAATTACCTTTTGTGAATGTCAACTGTTTTATATTACCATCAATAAAAAAGGTTAAAAAATTAAACTATAACCAGCTTCACACTTTATACCTAGCGCGGTAGCCAGAGAGAACGGAGCGCCAAACGCTACGGTCTCTACATACCTCTTTCGCCTCGTCCACTGTCCTTAACCTCTTCATACATGCCCTCCGGAGGGTCCTCATGCTTTTAACGTGATCTTCCTCCAGTGTCTTTGATACTGTGTTTTCGAATTCTCTTACCGCTCTTACCGAATTAAAAAAAGCATAAATATCTTGCATAGACATAGCAGGATGTAACAATGTGTACATATTCAGGCATCCAAGAAACGCGAAATTAATGCCATTATATATATTCCTTGTTTTTTTATCTTCACGCTGTATCCCGCATATATCAGGGTAGGCAGAGGGAACCAAAATGTTAGGTTATGTTATTAGGTACGAGGTTACCACTGTCAGCCCCTGCCCTACCTTATTATATTATTCAGGATTCAGCGCAAATTCGTGTTACAAAATTAACAGCTTAAAGTCAAATATTTGTATTCGATAAATATATTCGCTTGATTTTTTAATATGAAAGATCCTCTCTGGCGGAGCGTCCTCGGGCGGTCGTTTGTCGAACGCCTACAGTACTGACAGTATTGAGAGTACTGACACGTTTCATCTGATAACAGATTCGATCGCTTGCGCTAACTTTTAAATTTAACCTTTAAATTGAAATACATTGTAAGTCGATTTTTAATACATATTAAATTTTAGCCCTAATGCCGAGAATTAAAAAAAATACCTAATAAATACACGAAACGAAAAAACTTTGCAATGTGAGTCACGTTGAGGTTTCCGAGGCGACGAAAAAACTAGACAGGAAATACGTTCACAACATTTTACCGTAAGACAAAAGCCGGTTGTAGGTCACCTAACAAGGTCACCTAAATATCGCGCGGCGCTCCCACTTCCAGCGCGGCTGTATATTTTAACGTTGATTTCCTCAACCAGGTGTTGGGAGAGGAGATTGGTATGTATATATACATACATGCTCTGTACTATAGTTTATGGTTCCTTTTAGAGTAAAATAACAAAAGTTAGTTAGTAGACAGTCGAGGGTTTCTTTCCTATTCGAAAAGTGAATTATTTTCTTTTCCTCGCTTAGATAACAAGGTATAGTGCGGCATTGAGCGCCGTCACTTAACGCATTGTTTAAAATTGGGCAAAAGAGAGGAAGTGTCTTAACACTAGTTCCGGCTCTACTTACCTTGCTTTGAGTATACTCAAAAGATGAGGGAACTAATTAAACTATATATTGGGTTTGAGAAGTAAGTTGTGAGTTAAAATAGACTGACGCTGTGCATTAGAGATTTGGATTCAAATGATGTATTATTTCTAGAGATGAGAATAAGTAAGCTTATAGGTTGTCTACAAGACGTCGACCGCCCGATAGAAGAGTGCTTAATCGACTTTCATTTTAGAAACAGATATTTTTATGAGATAAATATTATTGCAAAATTAAATCAAATAACAATATTCAGTAAGTGACGGCTGACACTTCAACTCCGCGTGTTGTGTGACCCTTGTTTGTCCTTTATACGATGTACTCGTACACTGTTTACATACGTATGTATGTATATATGTATGTATGTATGTATGTATATAGTATAGGAAGGGACACGTACATATATCGAATGACAAATGCGTGTGAATGTTTGTTCAGACAATATTTGGAAACAGCTACGATATTATCGAAGTGACAGCAACTGAGATGTTACTGTGCTACGAGATTTCTGAGATACTTTTGTAAAGGAATATTTATTACTGTCAACATACAGAATAAATCGTTATTTACTTTAAGTTGAAAAATTATCGTATAAAAACTGGCCCTGCAGCCAGACAGACAGAACAGCAGCTTCTTAGAGCTAAGAGGTGTGTTTGACACATGATAAAAACATTAGACGAGCGCGTTTATAATATTAGTATAACTATATAATAGATCAAACTAATCACAGAGACAGTGTATTGAAACAGTAGTTCGTAGTTGCCTCTCGTAAGATGTGCGAAAGTGGTTAGAGTACGCCTTTTATGTATCCATTTAAAGCACCACAATGTCAGTCCCATATTCAGCCGCAACTAATGTTAAACAGTTAAGTGAATAGTTTGGTATAATTTAACTACGTTATTATTATAGAACGTTAGGGTTTAATATTATATAAATTTTACATTATATTATAATATGCTTTGGAAAATATCAAAGTATTTAAATTACTTTATTATTTTATACACATGAATATTATATAAATTCACTATTTGATATCCTTTGTTTTAGCTTCACACTGTATCCCGCATATGGCAGGGTATACAGGAGGAACCCCACGTTTTTTCGTCTATTCTCCGAGATGTTACGTGATGATGTGCGGAAATTAACGCTGCGCTTTATCTTTTTACCAAGGCAAAATAATGAAAATAAATCATTCCTCCAAGTGGATATCAAATCCACAACCTTCTCATTTAGTCATATGATGTGCCACTGCTCCACGACGGCCACTACTTTAAAGCCTAATTCATAATATTTTGTTGAGTATGTTTTCTTAAATATATAAAATATATCTCTCCTACAGGGAGATTTTTAAAAGAGATGAAGAAAGAACGGAATGCAAAATCAGTGTAAATGGTAAGATATTAGAACAAGTGAATGAAGTGGTATACTTTGGAAGTATGTTCAGTAGAGATGAAAGATACGAGATGGATGTGGAAAGGCGTATTGCTGCCGGTAACTGGGTGAACGGAGCCTTAGCTGCATTGATGAGACGGCGAAACGTCAGCACAGCTGCGCGTTTGGCCGTACACAAAGCAGTGTTAATACTGACGTTGTTATACGGCAGCGAAACGTGGCTATTACAGAAGAGGAATGAAAGAAAGATGAATGGTGCGGAGATGCGACCTCTTCGTAGAATATGCGGTGTCAGTTTTTCTGATAAAATCCGCAATGAAGAGATACACGGAATGGTATGTACTAACGTGGATGTCACGGTGAAAATGAAGAAGAACGTGGTCAGTTGGCTTGGACTTGGACTTGGAGGAAGGTCACGTAAAAAGCATGAGGACCCCCGCAGGGCATGTATGAAGAGGTTGATGACAGTGGACGAGGCGAAAGAGGTATGTAGAGACCGTAGCGTTTGGCGCTCCGTTCTCTCTGACTACCCCGCAAGGGATAAAGCGTGAAGCTAAGTTAAGTTAAGTTAAAACTCAAAAAAAGAAGAAAAAAATATATACATATATTTTACAGAGTTACATACCCACTTTACCCAATTCTGAAATATAATAATACAATAAAACTCACTTATGCACTCTTCTATTTTATTCCTTCACCAGTAGTATTATAGGTCTGGCCTCGATGCCTCTCAGCCCCTCGAAAGGGGAGAGGGGAAACGGCTTCAGGGAGAGACCCTCTGGCCGTGATTTCAATCTCCGCTCATTAAGATGAACGTGGCGTTGGAGTGGGCCTAAGCCCAGAAAATGCTTCTCAGATAAGACAGGGGGAATGGATGGAGGGATGCGGGAGGGATGAACTGTATGCTACCTGGGCGGTCTGCCCAGCCAGGTGAGACCCCCGGTCACCCGGAGGAGGCCCAGCTTAGGCGACCAGCGACCACGGTAGCAGCTCAGGAGTCGAAGTCAAGTGATGATGGGAGGACATCCCTGGGTAGTCTTCTCTTTGCAGCGTCCGGAGGGCGAGTGTGCCATGGAGCGATGTCACGTAAATGGTGAAATTTTGATGCGTCTGCCCGGTGGTACATCCGGGCTGCGATGTGTTGAATGTGGACGCTCAAATCCTCGATACGGAGGTCACGCTTTATAGTGGCGTTCCTCACATACCAAGGGGCGTCAGTGATACGGCGTAGAGCGACATTTTGTACTAGTTGCAACAGCTGGACCTGGTGTGGGCTGGCGAGGGAGATCCAAGCTGGGGTGGCATACGTCAGATGAGGCCTGACGTATGTTTTATAGATGGCCAGTTTGGTGCGCAGTGGGAGGCGCGACCTGAATATGGGCCGCAGGATGTTGAGGGCGGCTTTAGCAGCGTTTCTGGCTTTCTTAACCTGGGCGGTCATGGACAGTCGCCTATCAATGATCACGCCCAGGTAGGTGGCGTTGCTTTTCCATGAGATTTCTTCTCCGTGGAGGGTTAGCGGAGGAGGGTACGTTAGGTGGCCCCCAAACACGAGGGCTTGGGTCTTCGTCACATTCAGCGCCAGCCTCCACTCCGCTAACCAGTCCGGCAAAAGATCCAAGGCGCGCTGTAGTTTTTTGGCTGCGTGTTTTGGGTTCAGCGATTTGGTCAGGATCGCTATGTCGTCCGCATAGAGGGCCAACATAGAGTCCTGGCCAGCGGGGATGTCATTGGTGTAAGTGGAGTACAGCATCGGTGACAAGATGCTGCCTTGGGGTACTCCAGCGAGGCATTGATGGCTTGTGGAAACGGCGTCGTCGACCCTCACACGGAATGTCCTGCCTTTTAGGAAGTCGGCCAGGACTCGCACGAGGAAGTGAGGGACGCCGGCACGCAGGACCTTGTGCAGCAACCCCGGATGCCACACACGGTCGAAAGCCTTCGCGACATCGAGGAAGGCGGCCGCAGCTGTTTCTTTGCGGTTCGCTGCAGATGATGCGAAGTGAATCACCCTGGCGATCTGCAGAGTCGTGGAATGTCCGCTTCTAAATCCAAACTGCTCATTGCGGGGTTCCAGGTGATGTTGGAGCAGCGGCAAGAGCAGCTTTTCAAATAGCTTGGATGTTGAACTTAGTAGTGTGATGGGTCTATAGCTCTCAGGGTGTCGGGGGTTCTTACCAGGCTTTGGCAGTGCCACTACCAGGCCATCCTTCCACACCTG
>JAAIXJ010000159.1:417245-451960 GCA_013403705.1 Heliconius hermathena
TTTGAACGCAGCGGGACTCGAACCCGCGCCTCCTGGAAACCGACCAGGCGCTCTGACCACTAAGCCATGCGTTCTCGCCAAGCTGCGTCGAAATTTTTATACGCTTGTTACAACTTATTTATGTTGTTAGTATCTCTGTAGGGAGATTTTTACAAATTTCCGTTACCCAAAGATAATTACTAAGAATTATCGTTTGGCAAGAGAAGAATGCTGAGTGGCAGAAAAGACTGAGTGGCAGAATTGTAGAAAGTTGGAGCTTACGAGTTATAATTTTATAGAACAACCAAGGAGGATGATGTTTCGTTGTTTTTTATATTAAAAAGCGCCGTTATGTGTTGACTGGCGGAATATAAAGCCTCGTTTTATATTAGGATATTTTAAAGATATAATATGTCTTTTATGGTTGGTTATTTTCCAGCTTCACGCTGTATTCTGCATATAGCAGGGTAGGCAGAGGGAATTTAGTATTAAGGCACTCCATTATCCAGGCTAAGCTGCGCGCGCCCACTAGCTCAAACATAAGAAATATAGATCAAAAGAGATCAATATCAAGTAATAACAACGTTACATTACCAGTGATGAATATTTCATTTCGCATCTGTTCTTCATACGGTCTGAAAATTAAACGTCACATTGTTCATACTTTTACTTGAGAAGTTAATAAAGTAAAAGAATTTTGTTCTATGGAATATTTTAAAGGAAAAGTAATATCTTTGTTTCTAAAGTATTATATATATATATATATATATATATATATGTATATGTATATATATATATATATGTATATATATATGTGTGTGTGTATAATACAAAAGATTTTCGAAAAAACAATCATGTTAAAAATATTTAACTTTAAAATTATTACTGTTATTACTATAATATAAAAAAAATACATAGGCACGATAGATACCCAAATCCCAAAACTATTGAATCGATTTTATTAAAATTTGAAATCTTCCCTAATGAATTTTATTGAAAAGGATCACCTCGATGTTACTTTCAGTTTTAAAATTTTGTTTTTTTTGCTAAAATTTTGCACACGTGCTAGGAAACGTAAATAGATCATCATACTCAAATCTTATTTATTCTTTCATTGGATTCAGTAAAAACAAACAGCAGGTCCCTACTTCACTTTCTCGAGCCCACAAGAATAATTAGACAACTCACAAAAGGTACAAAACGCGACTCTTTATGAGGTAGTCTCTTGTCAACTCTACGCGGAATGTTTTAGCTTGCACATTTTTGAACATAAGAATGTGTTTATCACTTGTTACTTGTTGGTTCGATTCTAAATGGCGTTAGTAACATTTTTATTATTATTTTATTTAAGTACTAATATTTTGTTAAATTATTGATTGTATATTTCTTTATTTTCCTTATGCTATTATATATGACATTATAATAAGAAGCTTGTATATTAGGTACAAGGGTGAGTGAATAATAACTTCGCTACACTTCCTAAATAAAGTTCTTTGTTTGTAGCTTCACGCTGTATCCCACACATAGCAGGGTAGGCGGAAGGAGTGTCTTGACACCTTGCAACCTAGTGTTGACACTCCGTTCCCATTAAGAAATTTCCGTTTCCCACCTTCGCCAATTCAGGCATTGCGTATAACAACGGCGGAAAAGCTAGAGAAAGTTCATTTCCTCGAGTGGAAGTCGAATCCACAACTACTTGTGATCCACACGACGGATACTTGTGGTCCACACGACGGATACTTGTGGTCCACACGACGGATACTTGTGATCCAGAGCCACGATTGGCTTCAATAAGATTCAAGTTCATTAATATAGAATTCTGATGGACTTATTATTATTATAACATAATAATTTTAAATAACTTAATTATTTATAATGCAATTAATTTCCACACAATTTAACTTAACCATTTCAAAAATACTTTTCGTTAAATGACGTGTTCATTTTCCCGCATATAATGGATTTATTGCGGTCCTTAAATAAATGAACAAATAAGTCCAATGGCTACTTCCGGCGACGCGGGACGACGTGCAGACAACTGACTGTGCTCTCTGTTGTTATCGATTCACATCCGCTTTGATCCACAGCACGTGGAGGAGCTTCGGTATCTCCTAAAGCATCAAATCAACTACAAATATGACTTCGTAGTTCATATAAATTATGTTTGCCCGTAAAATCGCCATTCCATTTATAATCTAAATCTGCTTCACGCTGTATCCCGCACAAAGGAAGGTAGGCAGAGGAAACCTAGTGTTAAGACACTCCGTCACGCACCTTCTACCAAATTCTGGTGGTATTGCGTGTTGAGTGGCGGAACTCAACGCCGCGTTTTGCCTTGATACCAGAGCGATGAAATGGTATATTTCCATTTCATTTTAAATAAACATTTAATTTCTTCAAGTGAAGGTAGAACCCACAACCAGTCGCGCTTACAGTCAGACTTATTGCCCCTGCACCACGAGTGACCCCCATATTTCAATAATAAGTATTTTTTTATTTGGATTAAATTAAAAGTAGAAGTTGATTTGAGCTATCATTTAAGTGCTTAGTGTAATAAATATTATTTTATTTATATTTTTTTTTATTTCATATGTACTTAAAACTACAAACTACATGTACTTATAACTTGTGTAATCTTATATAATAACTTCAAAAAACGTTGTACGTTACTCATTAAATGGATATAGTATTATTTTAGAAATTACATTTTATTTTAAATAGGAACTTTTGTGCTTAGAACTTTATTAGAAAACAAAAAAGAAATTGAAAAATATATTTATTATTTATTATTTCTGTTTACATTAAAAATAATAATAGCTTCACGCTGTATCCCGCACACAGCAGGGTAGGCAGAGGGAACCTAGCGTTAAGACACTCCGTTCCCCACTTTCTGCCGAATTCTGGAGGCATTGCGTGTTGAGTGGCAGAACTCAACGCCGCGCTTGTCCTCGACACCAGAGCGGAGAAATGGAAATATAAATTTATGTCAATATTTCATCTCCTCGAGTGGGGATTGAACCCACAACCAGTTGGTTTTACAGTCACACTTCCTGCCGCTGCGCCACCACTGGCTTCCACTGGCCTTCTGTTTGCATAAAAGTAGCATAAGTATTAATAATATTTGCGAAAAATGTAGAAGATAAATAGTAAGAAGAACGAAGGACGCACACAAAGCTGCTGCGGGCGCGAGCCAGTGCGGAATAAAATATATTTCTCAAACAAGTTTCATTGAAATTTGTTGTTACGATGTAAAGCGACAGACCCCGGCTCTCACTTTGAAGTAAAGCTGAACTATAATTATAAAACTTTGCCAATTAGCGATACCGACATTAAAATACATTTTACTATTTATTAGAGTTTTATTTTATATTTGGTTATGAGTATAAATAAGAAATGTATATAATGGTATATTTAGAATGAAAATTTACTAAATACATTTGTACGTATAGTTTGGAACCGCATTTAAGCGAACTACCGCTTAATTCCAGTTCGTCTTTAGAGAGCGTTAAATATTCATCAGACGAAGACGAACACGTCGCGGCGTCGTCATTATGATTCATTGTAATCGCTCTCCCGTTAAGCGCTGATTAATTACCGCTGCTGTTCGTTAGCGCTACAGCGCGGCGCGGCCCCCGACACCAGCCACTGAACAAATCCTAATTGTTTATATTATTACAATTTCACTACAATATAAGCGACATCCGTCACGCCTAATATAAAAATTGCCGGAAACATTATTAGTAAAATTAATATGGCTTATGTATTATGAGCGCAATGTAAGTACGAGGTTTTAGAATGGAAATAATTAAACGGAACATCAAAGCGAGTCGCCGCTGCGGGGGAGAGCGGAGGAACAGAGGGAGGGGGCGGAGGGGAGTTGCGTGACGTGAGCGTGACGCTCACTTGTCCGCGGGTGACGGAGCGCGGACACGCGGCCGCGACACCGCACTGCCCCTTTTGTGCTCCGATGGAATTTTTAGTAATTGTCGTAACAAACGAAATACACGTGTTTACTTTCATTGCCGTCCTTGAGCCATCACCGGCCGCGACTGCGACATACCTATTAAGCTAAGCTCTAGGTAAAGCGTATTAATAAACATAAGTTTGCTTACATTTACATTTTCCTGCAGAATATTTTCACGCAGAAGTTGTATGTTTATATCCAATTTCGCTTATGAATAGGATGTTCAAGAAATATAATAGCGAAAATAATAAATCGTACGGTAAATACGGGATGAAAGAGACTCAAAATGTTCAAGAGCGAAGTTGTAAAGAATACTCACTTTTATTTGAATACAGTTTTTATTCAGCTCCATTAAAAAATCAAACGACAGACAGACGCGAACAAAAACTATACGCTAACAAGGTCGTAGCCCGCGGGGCTCTACGGCGTAGCCCGTGGCGCTGCAGCGCGGCGTCGTAGCGCGCCCGTAGCCCGTAGCTCGTGGCTCGTAGCTCGTGGGGCGTAGCACGACTAACAAAGGCGGTCAAGATTGTCTCGTTGTGTCACAAATAAATTTCCGTCGACTTCAACTTTGGTACGATTTATTTAATAAAGTTAATACTTCGCGTCGTCTCCAACTTGTAATCTCAACTCTCCAAACAACTAAATGAGGGTTTTGTTTCGTGCAATAAATGTTATTTCAACACTAAATATTTGTTTTTAAAAAGGTCATTTTCCGAACTAACACCTTATTAATGAATAGGGTTTTGAAGTTGAGTTAGCTTTTAGAAAATATGCGAATGCTAACTAATATTAATGGATTTTAGTGGTAATATATGGCCGTCGTGGCGCAGGAGCACAAGGGTGTGACTGCAATGTGAACATTATGTGTTCGAACTCAAATCCTCATTCCTTTGCTCTGGCGCCAAGGCAAAAGCCCGGCGTTAAGTTCCACCATTCAACACGCAATGGCTTGAGAAATTGGTAGAAAGTAGGGAACGCAGTATCTTAGCACTAGGTCCCCGCTGCCTATCCTGGTGTATACGGGACAGAGCGTGAAGCTGATTTTTTTTTATGATAACATGATAATAAAAAAACATGTATGTTAAAATAGCTAACTTTTTATTTACTAAATCGATATATTTTTTTTGTCGTGTTCTTCATTGCTGATGATCGTGCCCGCTCTGGTAAACCCTGGTGGAGTAGCTGACGACTAGTTTCCATGCCACCCTTTCTTGCCTTACATCCTTAGTAATAAAGAGTCCCATAACCTCTTTGACGGCGTCAGATGAAAATTGTGAATATTTTTGTATATCACACTATCTACTACACCGGTACATTTTATTAAATCTTCCAAATAATGACGAGTACATACTAAGCTTAGGTTTAGAGTCACTTAAATCACTGAACAATATAATAGTTCTCATCTCAAAGTGACCAGCACCAGCAGCAGTGCAGTGTTCATTATTGGTTACAAAAGTGATCTAAGATCAGTCGATGATAAATTTTCCATCTTAAAAATATTAAACAATTCAAATATTTAAAATTACATCAGCTTCACGCTGTATCCTGCACACAGCAGAGTAGACAAAAGAAACTATTTTTTCTTTTCTTGCGGCAAATTGAAATAATATAATATGTACACTTAATTGTAATAGCATAGCATTCGACGCATGAAAAACGGAAAAGCGGTGGGACCTGAAGACATTTCGATCGAAGCGTGGAAATCGTTGGGCTCTCTTGGTGTACTCATGCTTACTGTCCTTTTTAACCATATCTTGAACACTAGAAAGATGCCACACCAGTGGCGGCTCAGCTTCATTACCCCTATTTACAAGGGAAGGGGCAGTGTTTAAAAGTGTGGTAGTTATAGTAGCATTAATTAAGCTTATGAGTCATACCATGAAGCTCTTCGAGCGCATGATCGACCTCAGGCTCCGCCGTGAGTGTACTATCTCTGAGTCTTAATATGGATTTCAGCCAGGATCGGGCACTATGGACGCCGTTTTCGCCCTCAGAACATTGATGGAGGCATACAGGGAAAAAGGAGAGCTCTGCATGTCGCCTTTTTAGATCTGCAGAAGGCCTTTGATTGTGTGCCTTGTCAGTGTATCTAGTGGGCATTATGATCTAAAGGGATCCCTGAGGTCTATATTGAGGTTATCAGAGACATGTACCACGATTCCGCTTCTATGGTTAGGACTGCTGTTGGCGACACTAAACCCTTCCAGATTACAGTAGGGGTTCACCAACGGTTCTTAGTCCGTTCTTATTCAATATGGTGCTCGATACTATCTCGGCTCACATCCAAGACCAGCCTCCATGGCTGATGATGTATTCCGATGATATAGCACTCATTGACGAGAACCGACTGATACTGGAGCGTAAAGTGAACCTGTGGAAGGGTACGCTTGAGAACGGCGGTCTTAAACTAAATGTGTCGAAGACCGAGTACATGGCCTGCGGGAGCCCGGACTCGAGCACTATCCTTATAGGTCCTGAACCAGCCGTTAAGTCGGAAAAGTTCAGGTACCTTGGATCCGTTATGCACGAGTCTGGAGGCATCGATCACGATGTCTATAGCTGGATAAGCGCTGCTTGGGCCAAATGGCGGGAGGTCACTGGTGTGGTCTGCGATCGCAGGATACCGCCCAAACTCAAGGGTCTGATATACAAGAGCATCATCCGACCGGTTCTTTTATACGGCAGCGAATGTTGGCCAGCACAATCTCGGCACACCCGGGAACTTCACGTCACAGAAATGAAGATGCTGAGGTGTATGTGCGGCGTAACGCGGTCTGATCGCATACACAACACATTCATTCGAAGTAGTCTTGGAGTCCGTGAGCGGATAAGCTCCAAGAGCGTCGCCTGAGATGGTTTGGTCACGTTACGCGCCGGCCTAAGAACTATGTAGGATGCAAGTGCCTTGCTGTGTCAGTCGCTGGAGTGAGACCTCTCGGACGCCCAAGGAAGCGCTGGTTGGATGTCGTGATGCAGGACATAAGAGCCAATGGTCTAACCACCGAGGACGCTAAAGACCAAAGTGGAGTAAAGTGGAGTAAATTGAGTAGGAAGGCAGACCCTGGCAAATAGCCGGGATTAATGCCAGGAAGAAGAAGAAGAAGAATTGTAATATGCATATAATAGTTATTAAACATTCCAGGAAATTTAATATTTCTCTATATTTTAGGAAATGTAATATTTTTATATTTTAGTTTTAAATAATTTTTGCTTAGAGGTCAACCGTGGCGCAGGGGCATAGGCGTGTGGATTCGATTCCCACTCAAGGAAATTAAATATTTAATAACAACATAAATGTTTCGACGCCTCCAGAATTCTGCAGAAAGTGGGGGATGGAAGTCTTAATGGGAACTGTGTATTTTAACAGTAGGTTCCCAGGGTCTTTCAGCGTACCCTACTATGTAATACATATACCCTATACAGCGGAAGCTAAAAACAAAAAGAATTGTTAATTTATGAAATAATTTATAGAAAAAAAAATATCGATGCACTCAATATTACATTTCCTTCTTCGAAATGTATTGAAACATAAAAATATTAGCTTGTAAATTAATAAGTGTTGACATAATAATACCCACATGTTAGTTATTTGCCCCACAGAGTGTTGTTACAGCCCCACGCGACCTTGCCCCTCCCCAGCATTCCGCAGAGTGAGTGAGAATGTAGGATGTATCACATATTCATGGAATTGTTATTACTTCTTATAACTGCCTTCGAATGGACGAAAACAGCGATGTACGATATTACAACCGAGATATATAATCGTTTCTGTTCGCTTTTATTCACTTGTGTTTTATTTTCTTTGTGCCTCATACACACAATTGTATGGGAAATAATGGTAATGAACTGATTGTTTAATAATCATTTATATTTTTTTATTCTATATTTATTTTCTTAGTTAATCTTTTGAAAATTCTAAAAAAGACTTTCTTAAAAAGAAAATTAATAATATGTATGCATTAGCTTCATATAATGTAAAATATCAGCCAATATTTTTTTTTGTAAAAATATAAATACTTTTATTTGCCTGTGCTGTGTCGTGACACTTCAGTTTTAATCGCACTATTACTTTCTGTCCATATGTATGGTTATTTTAAAATTAACTTCAACTTTTAGTGTATAGTATTGAAATAAAAATATGTACATATATAATATAGGTATTATTTTGCAAGTAGTATAAATAAGGGCCCGCGTGTCGGCGTGTCGGCGTGCGGCGTCCCCTTCGCGCCGCGCTGTAATGAGCGAATGATTTACATTGTTCACCCTCGGATGGGTTTTATTAGTGTTATTTTCGCGATATTTTATTACTTTTTCACCAAGAAACAATATATCGTGCGATTTGCTTACAAACATATAATATGACGTAGTTCACGAAAATTTTATAAGTAAATTTCGTTCTTTTTTAACAAAGAATCCTAATTTTATTCCACGTAAACAGACATATTGTTTCCTTTAAACAATTATTGTCATTTCCTCATCCCTGTTTCACATATTTTTTCGAACGTCAAACAATATTTACCGAATCGCCACCGCCGCGCCGCAACATATGGCAGGTGAAAACAAAGTACCTGAACAGACAGCGACAACTTACACTACAGTACTACAGTGCGGTGTGCATACACTGTACCCCGTACAGCACTCGAACACTCTACTCAGACGTTATTTATTTACACGGCGCTACGGCCGCTACGCCGCCGCTACGCCGCCCCTACGCCGCCGCATTGTAATAATCACGACATTTATATTATTCATCCCACTTCAGACAATATATAAAAATCCAAATATTTTATGTTTCTTCTCTATTTTTTCTTTTGTATTATTAAAATAAATGCTGAAGGTTTTAGTTATGGATGGGGAGATTTTTCATGATAATCTGTCTGTTCATTGTTATGTATATGTATACCTAGATGATTTTATCGAGGCCAGTCGTGGCGCANCTTAACACAAGGTTCCCTCTGCCTACCCTGCTGTGTGCGGGATACAGCGTGAAGCTGATTTAATTTTTTTTTTTAGATGATTTTATACGTATACTCCACGGTAAAACAGAATTTTTACTGTATTATTATAAAGTAAAATAATAAATGATGTGTGCTCCAAAATAACTTATCTGATAGCTGAAATTTCAAATAAATTAAAGCTTGTATTACCGTTGTTGTAGTAGTAGTAGTAGTAGTAGTTGTAGTCTACCTCCTTACTTTGTAAGGAGGTAGATATAAGGCATTAACTGAACATCTTTATTTATTTTAAATAAAATTATTTTAAATGACACTATTTTAACGGATTAATCGCATATATTTTAGATTATACGTTTTGGAAACCCGACGTTTCGAACACTTTGCAGTAGTCCGTGGTCACGGGTAGACTGAGGTGGCATTCGTCTGTCAGTTGTCATAATTATTATATCAAACTACCGCCAACGATTTCTTACTGCCCTGGATTCCTGCAGAATGAACTGATAGTATCTTGCCCTCTGGTATGGTGAGTTTGAGACGTCAATGATCTTATGAGTGGGTCCCAGGTGGTAGAAAAAAATGTGTAATAATCGTGAAAATCAAAGAACTTATTATGTTTATTTATAGTTTAGTGAATATGGAAATAAATGAGAATCAGTGAACATGGGCATGAGTAAATAGCTGAATATATGGAGTCAATTTTTTTATAAAATATAATAAAAATTGCAGGGTAATGAAATATGTAGATGTCTAATTAAAGTATGGCACTGACTAAAAAATATGTGCTGTGAATGTAGCGCTTGTCGTAATGTCAATGTAACGTACTCAGATAATTTACTAATCTAAACACATTTGTCGCTCGCGAGCTAATAATTAATTTAATATATATACACAGAACTAGTTACGGCTAACTATTATTCACAACGCTTTCAACCGACGCGTGCTCTACTCTACTTTACTTCAACTAAATCACTACTGGCATTTATTGAAGAACAGAAAATATTATAAAACGTTTTAAGCATCCCATCACATGGATATTTTGTTTTTTTCTTTAATCAAACAAGACTCGAATTTCTTTAGATGTTATCTTATATAGTATGGATAAATATACTGATATATAAGTACTGTACTTTCCTTAAATAATAAACCTACGCCGTAATAAATAATAATATAATATATCAATAGGATTATTATTTGAGGCTAAGGTCGTCACGGTCGTCACGGTCGGTCACGGCTCAGACAATAACTGGCGTTAAACTCCATGTACTTATTTAGAAAACCGGCGCCTCCTGGAAACCAACTAGGACCTGGTCAGTTTCCAGGAGGCGCGGGTTCGAGTCTCGCTATAATATTTTCAAATTTTTATACACTTTCAAAATAAATATTTTTCTTTCCTAAGAGTGAAATAACAAGGTTGTTAGTTCAACCGCATCTCGAGGAATGATTATATTTAAATTATTTTCATTTTCCCACTTTGATAGACAAATCATTGCGTTGAGTTTCACCACTTAGCACCAAATGTCTCGAAGTAGGCAACGGAGTGTTTTTGCACTAAACTCTCTCTGCCTATTGCCACTGCTATATGTGGAACACAGCACGAAGTATCTTTTTTTCTTCTTTCACTAAAGAACACCAGTAATATGAATAAAATGTAGTCTGAAATAATTTTGTTGATTATTTCTTAAAAAATAAATAGGGATAAGTCGGAAACACGAATCATTTATATAAAAAATATATTATACTAAGAATAAAAATAAATGTAATGACTGGAAGACTACCGGAGATGAGATACTTATTCTCTGTGAATATTAGATGGTGAGACAGAGCCGCGGCGTCGCGGCGGGGCGGGTTTTGTTACAGATAAAATATATAATAAATATTGTTGCTTGTGAATTTTTTATATTACAAATTAAATATTTATGAAAGCTATCCAGGTTTAATAGATCCTGATCCTTATAAGGAATGTCTTTAAATGGGTGAGAACTGGAGCATGTTGAAATGGATTTATCCTAGTATATATTGTGGCCAGCTCTACAAACTAAATAATTAATATCAACCAATTTTATATCGATATTCTTATTCACTTGAATTATCTTCTATAAATATTATAAAAGAAATTCCTCCACCGCATCCACATGTATATCTGCACAGATTTTCATATATTTTTCAACAATAGATAGAGTGATTCATGAGGAAGGTTTTAGTATAAAATTCATCATGATTACAGAAGTAATTGACTGAAATATAACAATTATTGTTGCAAAAGTTTAAAATTGTCCTTTACACTATATGAATCAAATGTAAACTTTACAATATATAATATTTACAATAAGTTCAACATTTTATTTCACTAAAAAATATATACTGAAGTCAGTTGCTTCCCGACGACGGGTCTCGCGTGCTGTGATCATTTTAAAAATATAATTATTACTCACCTAATTAAATACATTGAATATGAGTACGTGGTACAATACCATAGATTTTATAATTTTATTTTTTTTACAATATATCATTTAAATTAAGGCCATTCGTGGCGCAGTAGCGATAGCGCCATAGTGATTGTAAACGAACGGACGATAATCTCTTTTTGTTAAAACGTTAAACTAAAAAAAGGATTTCAAATATTCAAAATTTTAAAACAGAGCATCTATCGTCGCATACCGTCGGGAGTTGGACACCTGTGATGGCTGCCTCTAATTGGGCAGACAATATATGTATTTTGTCTCATAAAAACAGCAACTCTAAAAAATGTATATGAAGATGTTCTGTAGTACATATATTCATTTTACCAATTACTAGCGGCGCCTCTGCTTGGCGCGAGTGTAATGTAAATACTAATAGTGTTAGTCTACTATCTTCTTCCTCTGCGATGTTGATAATATGACACGATGAGATAATGTAACCTAAGTATTAAAGAGTTTCACACGTTACGTCACTCTCTATAAATGCGCAGTAAATTTGTATTAGAACACGACGGTATCTATAATATATAATTAAATATAAGTAATAATCATATAGTTCAAGCCGGCGAAGCCGTGAGCGGGTCGCTAGCATCTGATAAAATCATTATCAATATATATTAGTGCAAACATGGTACTTAGGAATAGAATTATTACAGTTTTTTTTTGGAACCGTATGTTTTTATAGTAAAAGTAGAGAAGAGAAGGGAAGAGAAAAATATAAGGATAATATTTTTGTATCTATTTTATAAATGATAGATGAATTTTTATTTCGCTTGCATGTTTTGTAAGCTGAAGCTCCACAGCAAAGTTTTTATCTATGCACCTATGAAACATAAATTTCAAAGTTAATATTCGCTTACTTCCTGCTTTTCGATGCACTTCCGCCGCGTGAAATAGAGCCTGATCGATGTCGTAACTCGCGCTGTGGTATTTGATATACAGTATACAAGTATACATGTAGTTATGAGGCCGTCGTGGCGCAGTGACACGGCGTGTGACTGACACGCAATGGTTGTGGGTTGAGTTCCCACTCTTAACTTAATTATTATTTTGAACGAAATTACATATTGAAATGATTGAAAAACAATAACCAAATAACTCGTAGATACGTGTTTGAAACATATTAAATTTTTCATTTGTCATCATGTCTTTTATCATCTGCAATTCTGCACATAGCACAGCACAGGTCTGTGTAGCTTTCACATACATATATGTATATAATTTGTTACTTTATTAATAACATTTTAAAGTTAAGTATTGGTTACTAATTTTTATAAGATCACTTTGTAATCCATCTGTTAACAGATTTGTCTAGAGATCGAATTATCTAGAAGTATGTATCGATCTGAAATTAATAATAAATATTCAGATCTACGGTCCGTTAGAGCACAGCAAAAATCAAGCTTCTCCAATGAAGTCACCGTAATGAAAAGATACGTACGTAAGGGCATTATTAATCGTTTTTGCCGCGTAATCAAAACGTATAGAGTACTTCCCGTCGATAATTATTAAATTTGACAAGAAGTGATAACTTGCAGTACAAATAAAAGACAAATCTAAAAAGTGAAAATTTATAGATATTTTTAGAACAAAAAAATCATTACAAACTTATAATAAAAGTTAATTTCATATAAAATGAGTTCATACGTCCGCAAGCGGAAGTTTGTTAACTTTTGTATGCAATGCTTCCCGTTGAAATACAATCCTGAAATTTGGATCAAAACCCTCGGTATGCGAGACTGACTTGCATTTGACCAGTTTTTTAATTTAAATATACTATTTTATACATAGAAGAAAAAATCCACGAAGTAAAATTAATAATACATAATGAAGCGCGTTAAGTGTAAACGGTACAAATGTAAGACAGTATTATTACACTTCCACTTCTCAAACAACCATTGAAAGCGATGAAAGCGTTTTAATGACCTGAAGACCTGTTACCAAGTTATGGAGTTTACGTCAAAGTTGCAACAGCTATTAAATAGAGATCACGTTGGATATTCCACGCGATTATAGGAGCAGAACGCACGGTGGAGGGGGGAGAGGGAGGAACACATAAGTCGCGCTTACCCTGCTACCCCCTACCTCATTCTCTTTACCCTTTCTAGCCCGATCTTCGTAACTCCTGACACATTATTTAATACTTAGACGTTCGCAGTTTATAAACATAAATACGCGGTAGCTCTCGTCCTCGCCTCATGCTTCAGGTAGAAAGGCACGCATGTACTACGAGAGTCTGCCTTGTACTGATGCATCGTTAGGTTTATGTTAATTAATCTTGTAGAGACTAAATTATTTGAGTTATGGCCTAAGCTATTGTGTGATCTATTTAATTTTTTTGGAAACGTAATTACTATTAACTAATAGGTCGCGGCGCAGTGGCACGATTGGTGACGCTGGGACGATTTCCACTAAGCAAATGAATTATTTAATATTTTTGTTTCCTCCCTTTATTAAGAAAGCAAAGCACGGTATTGAGTTCCGCGACCTATACGGGACGGTACGACGATACGGGATATATTATATGTAACACTAGCTGTCCGCCCCCGGCTTTGCCCGCTTGAACTACATGATTATTCATTTAATAAACAAAATTGACTGACAACTATAATGACTTCTAATATGATTTTTTATTACTTTAATCTGTAATCTTCCATAATGATTTTTTTACTACATTATCGTAATTTCTATAAGGTTTTATGATTGTTTTGTGCAATGTTGATACTTGATATAAATAAAAAAATCAGCTTCACGCTGTATCCCGCACACAGCAGGGTAGGCAAAGGGAACCTAGTGTTAAGACACTCCGTTCCCCACTTTCTGCCGAATTCTGGAGGCATTGCGTGTTGAGNTATATATATATATATATATATATATATATATATATATATATATATATATATATATATATATATATATATATATATATATATATATATATATATATATATATATATATATATATATATATATATATATATATATATATATATATATATATATATATATATATATATATATATATATATATATATATATATATATATATATATATATATATATATATATATATATATATATATATATATATATATATATATATATATATATATATATATATATATATATATATATATATATATATATATATATATATATATATATATATATATATATATATATATATATATATATATATATATATATATATATATATATATATATATATATATATATATATATATATATATATATATATATATATATATATATATATATATATATATATATATATATATATATATATATATATATATATATATATATATATATATATATATATATATATATATATATATATATATATATATATATATATATATATATATATATATATATATATATATATATATATATATATATATATATATATATATATATATATATATATATATATATATATATATATATATATATATATATATATATATATATATATATATATATATATATATATATATATATATATATATATATATATATATATATATATATATATATATATATATATATATATATATATATATATATATATATATATATATATATATATATATATATATATATATATATATATATATATATATATATATATATATATATATATATATATATATATATATATATATATATATATATATATATATATATATATATATATATATATATATATATATATATATATATATATTGTAAGTTGGACCCTCATTCGGGGGAAATTGCTAATGGCAAATATTGTTTGGTACCTACTGTAGTTGGTTTGTGCGACGTTAAGTAAATAACAACTTCTTTTGAAATGACAAAATGGTCAACAAAGTGCACAAGTAACACTCGCAGCTAAAAAACAGGTAAATAGCGCACTACAAAACGAGCGGCGCGAGTAAAAGACGAATACATTTACAAATGGGAGATAATTACTGACAGCTGTAATACAGCGGTACTGCGGGACTGCTGGACAGCGGGACAGCGGGACGGCGGGACAGCGGGACGGCGGAACGGCGGGACGGTGCAGGCCAATTACATCCACAAAGTGATTTTAAAAGAAAATTAACACAAATTAAAATTGAATATCCATTAAGTGAATGAGACTGCACGAGAGTCCTCGTTTAAGAATAATGGAAAAAGTATTTTGTCTGTAAAGTAGGTAGGTATATAGGAAGGAGCGACTGTTCCCTTCCGAGAGCTGCAAAAGAACAAAAGCGAATAAAAGACCTCGTAATAATCTAAGTAATTTGGGCGGCGTCAGTCCGAGGTACCGCCGCGCCGTCAAAAGAAGTTCGGGGGCGGCGGTACACTACGCTGTTGACCGAAGGGGGCGCCGAATAAAAAGTCCCTTTCAATTTCTCCAGCCTTTCATTTAAAATGTTTGCGAATATTCATACTTCGATATCAAATTGCGCGACATTTTTATAGAAAATATGTGAGTGTGGAGAATGAATGAGTGTACACTGTACGGGTGTACAAGTAGGCAGTGTCAACTGTACTGTATCCAATTAAAGCGCAACGGAAAAAGTGGCAACTTCCGTTTCACCACTCGTCGCCGTTGATTGTACCGCGAGGCGACGCGGGACTCGTTGTACTTGTTGTACCTACCTGTACGATGTACAACACATCTGCTATTATTTATAATACAATATTGTCAAAGGGATTTTTTTTATTTTGTTTTTGTTTTCAATTTCAATGATAATATACACAATCTTAGAACATCCAAGAAACAACTAGCAAAACTGTACCAAATGAGATCTCATTTGGTATACAACTACAGGCGCTATTTTTACAGCAGCTGCTACATTTGCGACGACTTTTGAAATAACTCAAATTCTTAATGAATTACTCACGTATAATTATAAAATATTATAAAGCTAGTTTTGGGACGTAGATTCCACCTTCAAGCAAAAAAAACGAAGCTGATTTAGATTTAGAGAAATTTTACGATAATTTTATATCATACTAGAGATATATTTTATACATGAGAATATCACATACATAGGCTACAATTTAACTAACTATAACTATAACTTCACGCTTTATCCCTAGCGGGGTAGTCAGAGGGAACGGAGCGCCAAACGCTACGGCTGCAATTTATAATTTATATTTTGATTTTATATAATTTGGTTATATTGTAATAATAATACGAAGCGGGCGAGGCCGCGTCTGGGTCGCTAGTATAATATAAGTTTCGTTTTAAGCAAACGTTTTTATTCATAATAGGTACATATTCGTATGGCGTTATTGCGGGGTTTACTACCCGGCAAGCTGGTCCGGGGAGGATCTCATCTCGCGCTCACCGTTCAATGTTCGTGTTGGGATTTTGTTTTTCCTTGCTTTGCTTCATTATCGCTCGTGTGAGTTGCTGCAAGTATTCCAGAAATACGGGAACTAGACGCGGCGGCGAAGGAAACGTAAATTGCGCTCTCTTTTTTGTTATATTAAGCTGCGATGGTCGGGGAGCGGCCGAATTACAGGCTTTAATCATTTTCCCTGTATTCAATTATATCTTATATGTATCTTATTTTCTTTTTTATGTTCACCTTTTTTATTATTTTGCTGTACTACTTTAGTATAATTACTTGATAAAGCCACTGTTACTCCTTTTATTTATATTATTTTTTTTTACGTACATATATTTGTTGTTTATAAAATAAAAAAAAATCTAGCGCTTAATATGCTCATGCTCTGTTTTTACATGCAAACTGATTAAGGAACCCCAGTTGTTTTTTCTTACAAAAATCTCTCAAATAAAATTTAAAACTCCAATCTCATCCCGGCGGCGATCCCGTCACTTAAACACGAACTGTTTCAATTTGTAACACCATGTCTGGTAAAATGTAAATAAATGATAAAAACAACTGAGACTACTTCACACGTATCGTTGTCATTGAACGCAACATTCCTGAAGGTCACGTGAGCTTGACTGATTTCAACATTTATTTACTGTAACTAAACATTTATATGGAGCAAAATATAAGCTTTGCCTAGACACCAGATAACAAAGAAATGAAAATATAAATTTAAATAAATATTTCATTTCCTCGAGGAGGATCGAACCCACAATCAGTCGCATTTGAAGTCACAATTTGTGGCCCTGCGCCACGGCTGGCCTCAATTAATTTAAAATTATTGTACAATAAATTATAATATAGGTGCTAAAAAACTTATGAGGCCATCATGGCGCAGTGGCATGGCGTCTGACTGTAGGTGCGATGGTTGTGGGGTCGATCGCCACTAGGGCAGATGAGCCACTTAATACACAAAAGTGGAGAACAAAATGTGTTGATTATTGCCTTTCCCCGCTTACCCACTCTGTTATATGCGGGTGTACAGCGTGAAGCTGCAAAAAAATATCTAAAACTTAGATATTTCAGGGTTCGTGGTGAAGCTCCCCAATTTAAATATACTTAGATATTCTATTTTCACCTAAATGAAGCTTTGTTGTTTACGGTGGCCTTAAATTAATTAATTATGGAATTTTTTACTCTTATATTTGTTGTAGGAAATTTGTCTAAAAAAATAAAGAAATTAATTTATGCCAATTTAATAGTAATTAAATTTGTTAAGCATCGTTTTAAATTAAATGCAATTTTTTAATGCTATTTTTGTAGTAAAACAATCAAATTAGCAACCGCATTAGTTTACTTTACTTTAGTGAAGTAAACTACGACACTTTGTGAGTCGACCTACAACGTTTAACTTCATTTTTGGAGACCTAAATTACACAATATCTTAAGTAGGTGCAAAACGAGTATCAGTAAACTAGTACCTACTGGGTACCTACTGCGGTGGTCGTATGTGCGGGGGGAGGGAGCGACTCCGTGCTAACTAAATGTTACTCCACCCCCAGGTGCTGACTGTTGTGTAGATAATGAGCATCAATCATTTACATATGCAAGGATTCTATATATTCATATTGAGAAATTAGTTATTACAATCTAAAGCTAATTAAAGCAAAAATCTAGATACGATTCTAATCACTATAGTAAAAATAAGGATACCTCAACACATCCGCCGTAACGAAACGAAAAGGTAAAGCGTATAACGTTTTTTCCGAAATCAGAGTACGTACAAGGTGGCTGGTGAGTTCCCGCTGCGCTGTGCTCGAGGTCTCGTGAGTTACGAAATAAACCTGTGCGGAAGTCACTTCCTCGACGACGAGTCGCGACTCGTGACGTAAAACCAATCATAGTACAACTCGGGTCACCGACTCTAAGAATCGATATTTCATTTGACAATGTGTCCCACGTCACACCCGCAGTCGTAGTACTGTGTAAGCTTGTTGTTCTACCGCTACTCTTCAAATTTGGTTTGACGTCATTGAGATAATTTTATAAATATTGATAGCGGGGAGAGGAATTGTTCACATAATTGATTTATTGTTACTGGTTTTAAAAAATATATCAGAAACTAACATTTACCTTGATATTTCAAGGTAAACGTTAGTTTCTGACACAAAATGTAAAATGTTTAATGATAGTATTATAAAAATATTTAACTCATCACTTTTAACTTTCAACTGAGTGTAATAATAGCAGAAATTATCAATTTGAAATCAAAATATTATTTAAACAAAACTAATATTCCCCCTTCCCAGTCTCTGGGATCTGAAACTCACATTCTGCTCGAAATGCAATGCGTAACTTAACGCAGTGATTTCTCTTGTGAGCAAGCAAGGAAACGAAATCAATTCCTTCGAATCGAATCCACAAGCGTCGTGTTTAAAGTTGGGCTCTGAACCATTGCGTCCATGAAGACTGTTCAAAGTGGAATCGAAATTACATTACATTCACCCAATATAAATTAGATTTACTAGTAGCTCGAAATGAACAAATTGGTTTCTGTTTCCTAAAAATGGCCGTACACAAAGGACTCAAACGCTAGATTACGCTACATTCAAGTTTACTCAAGAATTTGAAATCAAATTATTCTGTGGTATTACACAAAGCGTATTTTATAATAAACAGTAAATAAGATAGAAATAGCCTCATAAATTGAAAAACAGAAACGTTTATAAGTTTTTAAGGTAATTCTCACGGTATTTAACCACTACTTTACGTTAACTTACTGACTCTGATTTCTTTTTCTAACAATTAGAATAAAAGAATAAATATTAAGTTCGTCATCGTACAAGTAGCACGGAGACACGTATTCTAATAAAGTAACTCACTGGGAATTGCCCAATTTTAGTTTATATTTCGAGAGCATACACATTTAACTTATTACAAAAACAAACGAGTTGAGATCTTCGGCTTATAAAATGAACTGTCAATGTATTTAATATCGTATTATGAAGTGCAGTCGTCGCGGCCTCATACGTTTGTACGTACGAGTATAGTTGACGAGGCGGTAACGACGGTAACGGTGGTAACGGCGGTAACGGCGCACCGCTTGTGTCGCCTCACAACAATTATATAGCTGTGATAATGAATTTATATTGCTTTTATGTCATTTCCTCATTATTGCAATGTGTTTGTTACAACATTGCAAATGTACTACATCGATCACGTCCCTCGAGCCCCCGAGCCTCCATCGTCCCCACGGGTGAGAGAGAGGAGGAGAGGTTACTGTCGATGTCAATTGGCATTCGGAAGCTTTATACTTAGGCCAGATATTTGTTTCTTTAATTAATTAATACGAAAGTTGATGTTTCTTACTCTTTCGCGGAAATATAAATGTATACAAGCGTATATATGACGCGCAAAGTGCAGCCTCCACATGCATTTTGATAAAGTCAGCGTCTCGAGTGGAGACCAACTGTATGCAGTACTCGTACAAACAGTTCCTCGAAACATTCAGTGAACTTCTCGCGGCGTCGCGTCGTTTAGCGCGGTGTTGACGCTACAGGGGCGGCGTGTATAATTACAAGTTGCGTTTCAATCGGATCGAATCACATTTAAAACTTACTAATGCCGGTTCTCTACTTACTTTAGAGTTCAGAAGCGTTACCGCCGCTCCCGATTCGTGCTGGAGTTAGAACGACGAACTCAAACTGCGAGAGATAAAATTGTACATACATTTATATTGAAATCGGTCCTTTGGTCGCGATGAGTATCAGGCGGTATCAACAAAAAATATAGTTTCGATATAAACAAACAAAAACTAAAATGGCTTCAGTTCAAACTTTAACAGATCGGTGAACAATATAGAATTTTACTATAATGATGCAGAATTTACGTATATGTTGTGTAACATATTATGTTCCTATATTATTTAGTCACTTTGTGACCAATTTATAGGAATGTCGCACTTCTTTATCACCATTTTACTTTTCTCTCGCACTCCGCAGAGGGGATACCCGCTGTAACTATAATATAAGTACAATATTTGGTCGCTGACGTTGACGGTCGCTGTCAGTGTTGTCTCCAAGATCCAGCTCGTTATAAGTTCCGTCGCGAGTTGCTAGTTGCTGGACTTTTATGAATACTAAATTATTAGATATCTTATTTTCTCTCTCCTTAACTACTTTTAACTATGTTAAGATACTTTCATATAAAGACATTCATTTATACATCACTCAAACTTATTAACATAAGCCTATAATACGTACGTATGAATATGAATAATTCATTCTACATTTTTGTTTCATTTTCCATCCAGTTAATGGTCGCTTCTACTGCAGTAGCAAATAAGACTACAGTTGTAACAGTAACGTAATTAATCATTATTTTCTAATATGTAAACTGAACAACAAGTATATGCTGCTTTTTATTATATTTTAGTTAGTACGAGTATGTAAAAGTTGATATTGTACGTAACATACACGTAGCGAGGTCTAGACACGGCACACGCCTCTCGGCGCCGGCGGCTGGTTGTGCTTAATTTATATTTAATTACGATGAATCGACATTTATGCCCTCGTAAAGTACTTCCTTGGCCCACTTATGTACGTAACAAGCGGCGCGACCCGCACCACAACGCTACTTCTTCTTTCTTTAAAATAAAACGTACAAAAAAAATATACATATACCAAAACAACGTAGATAGAAACTTTTATCATAACAATTATTGTTGTTACCTTGCAATCTATTAAAAACAATACTAAAGGAATGTTGAGAGCGCGCGACGTGAGCGGGCGCGGACGTCTCGGACTCCCGCGAGTGTAACACTAATTGGCTTGAAACACTTTAATGAAGTACCGTTCTATTAAACATTCCGCATGAATCGAGTTTATAATCCGCATAAAGCTATAGAAAAAGCGGAAGTATTAAATGAAGGCGAGCGGATGCCTCGGAGGTGCCGGAGATGAGACGCGCGCGTATAAAATACGCTCTACCCGCTCTACCGTAACTCCGGACGGCGAGATTCTCTGGTTATGACCACTTTGATAGCAAAACATTCGCTTAGATTTTGTCGTTTTTAGAGAAATTACGATTTTTGTGCTTAGAGCAGCACCAGGATACATGTTTTTTGATAAAGCCTCCTAGTATAAAATTTATACGAGATATAATTATTCAAATTTAATATAAATATAAATTTTAACTAATAATTTCTTTGAATTTAGTTCTATTAATCCTTTATGTTGAATTATTAATTACTTTATCTGACTTTAATAAGTATAACAGATTTTGCTAAATTTAGCTTTTGGTAGAACCTATGCTTTGGAGGTAGATGCCCCGCTGAAGAACACTAAGAGAATAGATGCCTTCAGTGCGGAAAAGATTCCCTTTATTTTTTTTAGACCCAACTAAATTTATATAATCAATTGACTCCAAGTAACGTAGATAAAATGATGTTAGAATATAATTCTAATGATTTTTATACTTTCTAAATTTTCAGAAAAACAAATACAAAATATCAATGATTGTCTCCTTGATGTGTTCTTTACGCTTAAATCTATGGCCATGATTAAAATTAAGTTCTAAACAATGACCATTTATGTTTTATACTTACAAGTATTTTTAGCGTAATTTTAATTTTTGTTAATAAGATTTTTAGAAAGTGGAGGAAATTTATCCCGGTTTTACCCTATTAGAATATTTATTTTATTTTATCAAATTCACGCTGTATCCCGGACGTAGCAGGTTCAGCAGAAAGGGCCTAATACTGGGGTTTTAAGCCTAATAAAACACTCAAGTCTCGACTTTCCGCTGAATTTTTGAGGCTTTGTTTCAGTAATTTCAAGTTTTGTGTCGCTCGCTTGTGCCCCTGCACTACGCCGCCCCCGATACATATATATANTCACTATTAGAAAGCTGCATCTTCACTGACCAACAAAGACTTTATTATAATACGTTGTCAAAAAAAATTGAGATCCTTAATAAAAATGCAATAATGTAACCCAAGGTGTGAAGAAATTGATCTTAAAAAATCTCTATCATCTCGTATAATATATATGTATATATCCATATTATTTATAATAACTGAACAAATTTCCCTGACATCTAATACGACAACCGATAGCTCGGTCGCTTTTGACACGTTATCCTTTTATCATTCTATCCCCTTGTGAAAAAAATGTTGAGTTGTCATCCGCAGGCGGCCGCGGGCGAGTGGGTGGGGGCTTTGTTTTACTCGATAGGGTTTAGGGGAAAGTATTTGGTACAAAGTATTAACAGTGTAACAAAGGAGTAATAATTTGTTAAGCAACTCGGTACAAAAAAATTGTTGGCACTTTAGGTGATGTTTGATAAATTATTTTAATATTTAAAGGTATATTTTAACAATTGAATAAAGATTATATGTTCTCTGTATTCAAAGGCTTTTGTAGTGAAGCGGCACAGCATCTGACTATAAATGTGGGGTTAATGGGTTCGATTCCAAATCGGGGTAATGAATCATTTTCACTTCTTATTTCTAATAACAAGACTCCGACTGAATTGCGCCACACAATTAGTCTCGAAAATTTGGCAAGTCGTGAGGAACGGAGTGTCTTAACTCTTCCGGTTTCCTCTGCCTACCCTGGTGTATGCGAGATAATAATTCAAAACAGAAAATTCAATTCTGAAGCTGATTTAGTTTCCGAGGCATTTTCCACTTATATCGGAAAAAGAGAAGGGGATCTATTGACAAAATACCTTCGCCATTTTAAAAGTAATAATCTATTCTAATATAATGAACACATGAACATCTCCTCCGCTGACTTGTTCAATCAGGCACTCGTTATAGTAACCTTTAAAGGTCGTCCCCGCACAGGGACACTCTCGCAGCTACTCACGCTATTTGTAGAACTTATGTATATGTCAATAACTATGACTCGTTATATTAATATTTATTGGTTTTTTATTATATAATTAATTAATTATATTATAAATAAATGACGGCATTGTGATATACTTTTTGTCGTTTAGCGACTTCGATCAATTATACCCTAGATGAAGGATTACAGTCTAAAAAACGGCAAGAGAAATACTAAAATATAATAAAAAAATATTTCATTGAACACGTATTTCATGGCTTTTTAGAATTCACCCCCTAAGAGTTCAAATAAGAGGTTGAAAGTTTATATGGAAAAATCTTTAAATCGCCATAGATTTTTATAAAAATTTAAATTCAGACTGTTAAAAATATTTTATAGGACATATGTTTCGTGATTTTTTTAGAGTTCACCCCTAAGGGTGCAAATAAGCGGGCGAAGCTGCACGCGCCCACTAGTATTATATAAAATAGAATAAATGTAACCATTTTACTGAGATGGTAGTTTAGTATTTTAACGTTGACGTGGTAGTCTCCTGGACACTTTTCCTCCACTATGCACCCGTGGGCTCTCTGCGACCACCTGTCCGACCACACACTATCCAACGCGTAATCTCATTACGATAAGGTACTGAAAGCCGCGGTGCTTAAATTTGAAAATCAATGGTAATAACCTGAATTTTATATTTTATATACTTAATATTTAAATTATAATAATATGAGGCGGTAAAACCAAATAATCAATATTTTACTAATAATTGAAAACAATTTTTCAATAATTATTTTTTGAAATAATAATAAAATTGTTATTATTTTTAGCAGGGTAAGCAAAGAGAACGTAGAGCCAAGACCCTCTGTTCTCCGCTGCCCGTTAATTTGCATTATTTATTATAGAGATATATTATTATAGAGATATAGCACGTTCAGTGCCAGCACCCAACGCTGTAGGTACTTTACTTTATCTGCCAGAGTAGCAAAATGCGAATACCCTCAAGCACTAATAGGGTGGTGTTTACAGTCAGGCGGTCCCTCTGCGCGCCTCCGTGTGCTCATTTGATAGATTAACACATAAATGTGTATGACACTACTACCAGGTACTACCACTTTATATTTCCTTCCCTTACATGATTTGTAAGTAAAAATAGATTATTCAATAAATAAATCGATCAAACCATTAACTATTTCATAAGTTATATAATATTCATGAAAAAGCCGGCGCTCCCGCGAGAACTGCGCGGGTACGGGCGGCGCGGCGTGCGTGAGCCGTGCGGGTAGCGGACATGTGCGTGTCGCTACGTAGCAAATTATCAAAATAATCTAAATTATACTAAAATAAAAAAATAAAAATTGTCAAAAATATAATTTTATTTAGAAGCCATCAATAAATCAAATAGAATTTGTACAAGTTTCTCAGTAATTTAAATACAATATTCCATTTAGAGGAATTGTAAAACATTTAACAGAACTCAATATCAAATACGCGGTTTTTGTAACTGTACTGGTGAAGGAAAATCTTGCAAAATCTAATTTAGTTCACAAACACACTGAAGGTAATTGAACTTAGAATTTTCTCAGCGAAACTAGGCCAGAGGCCAACTTAGCATATTCATCACGTGCTTACGTTATAAGTGTAAAAGTAACAACATGCTTAATATAGTAAAAAGTTTATCACGTATTTAAGTTTACGTTAGCGGCGTTGAGTTCCGCCATTCAACACGCATTGTCGGAAAGTATTTTTAAACCAAATACCAACATTTGACAACTTTTGTTAGTAATGTAGCGATTACAGATTTTTTTGTCTTCTCCAAAAGGCCTTTTCATTTTATTCCAAATAAAGAAATTTCTATGATTCCGTTTAGGTAATTGTTAATAATATATAATTTCTAATAAAATTAAGTTAACCCTTAAGAACCTATGAATTACATAACCCACTAAGACTATAATGGATGTAATAACACATTAGTTTTTAAAGTAATGAAATTATTAATGAATTGTAAGAAATTATAAGCAACCTAATAAGTATACGTAGTTATTTGTACTTTTACAAACAAACTCTTTTTTTGCTAAATATTACAAACACCTGACTATACAAGAGGGGGCCATAATATTTTCTTTTTCATAATAAAATGATATCCAAATATATTATACATCAAAAGTGTTTATTTCCTTTTAGTACAATATGTTGCCCTCAAGCTAACTTAAATAAATTATATGTACATTAAAGTTTTCTTCACAATTATAACATAATAAAACTTTGAACTCTTAGGGAACCTTTGGTTTCTCAGTCATTTTCAAATATTTTTTTGATCTACTTCCATTTACGGTGTCCTCATCAGAGATAGGACAGAAAAGCTCTTCTTAATTGTTAACACTTTGGAGATTATTTAGGTGAATGTCTTGTAATAAGTTCACTTCGTAAGGCAGTTCGTCGGCAGTAAAATGGTAAAAATATCTCCATTTTCCATGCTACATTCCATAAAAATCATAAAAAAGGTAAACACTTACGTTATTAATCAATAGCGCATTATGAATATTATAGGTGTGTGGTGAAGATTGCGCGTGCGACCGACCACTCCCCCGCGTGTTCGAGGGCTACACACGACTCAGGGGGATACACAGAAGTTCAAAGCACCGTGACAAAAATTAAAAAGTGTAGCGACTAAAAACCAAATGTGGGTGTTTTTACACACATATAGCCCTTAAGGGTTACCATAGACAAAACAGGAATACAATTAATGAAGCAACTGAGCCGAGGCAAAAGATACTGTGTTATTTGACGACAATGGCAGGTCTACAGTTAATTTTAATCGTCCCGATTTAAAATTAGCTTTCATCGATATCAATTTTACGCGTAACACTGTAATTTGATTTAAATGTCGAATTGACGGGAGCGTGAGGCGTGAGGTGGCCTCGATGACCTACGCCAATATACGCAGGAGCGTCACGATGGCGGATACCCACCACATCACCTGTGTAACTAACTTAGGAGCCAGCTGATGCATGATTATTGTTAACTTAAAAATTAATAAATAAATTAGTTTCCCTCTCAGACTGGCCTCAAACTCAAAATTAATAACTTAGTACATATACATGAATTATGAAGTCATCATAATATTAAAGTTTTCGCTTCTATAATAGATATTTTTGACGATAACAAAAACTTACCTTTGTAATGAAAAATTAACATTCATATTTTATTTTTTTCTAAGTAAGTATAAAAATAAAGGAACCCTCCGTTGTATCATTAAAACAAGGAACAATGTGGAACCCAACACGAGCGCGTCAATAACTCACCTCATTTGCAAAGAAAACGCGCAGGAAACATTTACACGGCAGCAATTTGAGAACAACTCACTGCAACATATTAAATTCACTCGGAAATGAATTTAAAATTCTTTTCCGTTTCCACATTGCTCACATTTAAATATTTAACGTTTGTGTAATGCTAATGCGGAACAGACTTGTTCCTGACCTCGGTACATGGGATACCGGTCGAGGGTCGATGATGTATTACGAAATTATTTATGAAATTATATAAATTGTACAGTAATTTTTATATCTGTTATTTTGAAAAACTGACTGAATCTCCACTGCTGTTCCGATTTTTGTACAAGAGAGAAAAACATCATGAGCAAGTACAGCTGAACAAGTCACGCCACTTGTGCTCGCCTATTTGTTATTATACAATCGGATGTCAATTTGGCAATGTATCGTAAATTATTAGTACCGCGTTCATTATTTATCCAATGAATAGGTGGTTTGACATTATAGTTAATATTTACTATATATAAATTTAAATAAGTATATCGAGGTCGTCGTGCCGCAATGACAGTTGTGGGTTCGATTCTTTCTGAAGTGAATGAACTATTACTTATTAATATTTTCATTTCTTCGCTCTGGTAATAAGGCAAAACGCGGCGTTAAGTTCCGCCACTCAACATGCAATGCCTCATCCGGTTGAAAGTAGGAAACGGAATATCTAAGCATTAGGTGCCCTCTGTCTATCCTGCTATAGACGAATACAACGTTAAGCAAAAAAAAAGTGAATTAAAATATCGCACTGATTTATATTTGAATATAATATAAATCACATATAAATCATTGCTTGCATTGTGATTGGTGTTGATAAGGTCTAATTATTCAAGATCAACTTATAAAATTAATTTCCAGGACAAAGATCTGAGCACAAAGGGAGTCCTACCCGCCCACGCGCTTTGCTTCAGATAAGATTCAGATCGTCGAAAACTACTTTCTTGCGCTGAAAGAGCTTCAAGCAAATTTTGCATTTATGAATCGTTGTCACCACCCACGATGCTAACTCGAGATTTGCTCGAACGTCATAGAGACTTATTGGGTTACGAAGCTTTGATGATAAAAAGAAAAAAATGTCATATAATATTTATCTTCTTCTATAATATTTGATTGTTAGGGCCGGATCCGCTCCTGATTTAGATTTTCAAAAACGGTAAAAAACTGTTGTATGAAAATACTCGAGGGCGTCAGATATTGATATCATCCATATATAATAAAACAGTAAAAATATTTTGTCTGTACATTTAGTAATTTTAACTGAAATGGATAGAGGGACACTTAAAAAGAATAATAGAAAGTATTTTTTTTTATTTCTTGTCTGTCTGTCTGTCTGTATGTATGGTCACGCTAATATCCGAAAATACTGAACCAATTTACTTAAAACTTTCACCAATTGCTTTGTTTTAATTCAACTTAACATTCAAAGTTTGGTACATAAAAAATCGGTTCATTAAAAAAAAAATTATCGTCATTTTAATGAACTCGAAGAATTAGTTTGCCGTTTCGAACGTCATTCTTTAGCCAAGAATCTTATCAGCGCGATTGCTATATAATATTCGCATGCAAACTAATGCCTTGAGTTCATTCAAATGACGATAACTTTTTTTTTAATAAACCGATTTTGATTAAATAATTGTTACGTTGATTTAAAACAAAGCAATTGGTGAAATTTTTAAGTAAATCGGTTCAGTACTTTCGGAGATTAGCGTGACCATACGTATAGACAGACAAGAAGTTCAAAAAATATCCTTTTGCTTTCTATTATTCTTTTCAAGTATCCCTTGAGTGGGGTTGGCTGGCTCAGGTAACACGAACCTGAAAAAAAGCCCTAGTATAATAATCTGACTATTTGGATGTGACGCAAACTCGCAGCCATTGTTACGACGTGCTAAAACGATTCCATCATTTTGAAATACTCAAACGTATTAGATAAAGATATAAATGATTCATCTTCATGCCATAGACGTACTATCACATAATCTCACGATTATCTGAAGGGACTTGCCTTATATGAGATTCTTTTTTTAATCATTGGTGAGGCCAGTCGTGGTGCAGGGGCAAAGTATAACTAAAACCGACTGGTTGTGGATTCGATCTCCACTTGAGAAGATGAAATATTTATTTAAATTTATATTTCTATTACTTCGCTCTAGTGTCGAGGAAAAGCGCTGCGTTGAATTCTGCCACTCAACACGCAATATCTCCAGAATTTGGTGGAAAGGGAACGGAGTTTCCTAACACTAGGTTCCCTCTGCCTACCCTGCTATGTGCGGGATACAGCGTGAAGCTGATTTCATTTGATTTAGATTTTTTATACTATATTAAATGATATTTGCTGTAAAAAAATATAAGAAGCTTTGTTTTAGAACATATTAAATTATAAAGAAATAGAGAAAGTAAAATCTACTTTAGTACCTATACGATCACGTTATATGCTACAGATGAGGTGAAACTTATTATAGACTAAAATTGTGTCTTCAAAAATACGAACTTCTTTGCTCTAATAAGGCAAAATAAAAGAAAAGAGATAAAATAAATAAAGAAACAAAATGATCGAAACAGTTTTCACAATTTGTCACATTCGCTCTGCCACCATCGTGAAATGCAGAAGATTTTTGAAAATATTTTTTTCTTCTATACGCCACAGTCTTCACTACATTTACTCGTATATACAAAACATTAAATCACGTGCTAAATTATAAAATTCTTTGGCTAAAGCGTGTTTCAGTTGCAACTTCCATTTAAAATTCAATTCCTTCATAGTCGCGAATTTCTTCCTTTTATGTTCCTTTAGCATTACAATTCGCGACGCGTCGGGAGTGTCGACTCGCGGACACGCGGACATGCGACCACCGAACACAGAGGAAGTTGATGAAATTAAATACGATTAGATAATACTACTCTTAGTTAGTCACCTTTCTAGATTAGAAAAACTAAATTTGAAGTACTTATTAAGAAAACGTGTGAACATTTGAACTTTGCTGGATTTGAACCCGCGCCCCTTTGAAACCAACGTTTCTTAATTTTAATTGGTCAGAGCGCTTAGACGGTTTCCAAAGAGGTGCAGGTCAAAATCCCCCTACGTTCAAATTTTTTACGTTTTCTTAATAAGTTTTTTCTTTCCTAAGTGTGAAATAACACTTTAAAACTGTTAAAAATAAATGGGAGAATTCAAGGTTATGTTCTATTTTTGTTATTATTCTATTACTAGTCTGTTTATAACAATAATGATTGTGACTTGAACCCCTTATTGTACCCCAAAACACACCACAGTACACACGCATTTAGTGAGGCACTGGTCTCATTGTATATTAGTAGTGATTTAATTCTCAAAACCCTAAACTCTATTGATCATACGAAAGGTGCTGGACCTGATTGTATTCCACCATATTTTATCAACAAATGTGCTGAAAACCTAGTCACCCCATTACATTTCATATTCAACACTTCACTCAACGCGGGAGTTTTCCCTTCAGTTTGGAAGACAGCTAAGGTGGTGCCAATCCACAAGGCAGGAGATATACACCTTGTTAACAACTATCGTCCAATTTCTATTCTGTCTAGCTTGGCTAAAATCTTTGAATCCTTAGTATGTCCATTCGTTCAAAGACACTTTGAGAAATACGTATGCGATGAGCAGAACGGATTTTTAAGAGGTCGATCAGTTAATACTAACATGGCATCTTACATTGAGGACATAATTTCTTGTGTAGATAAAAAGAAGCAAGTGGACGCAATTTACACTGATTTCTGTAAGGCTTTCGATAAAGTTGTTCACAAGATCTTGTTGAGGAAATTAAACTCATATGGTGTTGCAGGTGTTTTTCTCGATTGGTTGGGTTCTTATTTATCTGAACGTTCATTTTTTGTAGTGGTTAACGGATTTACTTCCTATTCATGTAACATATTATCTGGTGTTCCACAAGGCTCACACCTTGGTCCAGTATTGTTTAATATATTTATCAATGACCTTCCACTATTCTTTAATTATTCCACTCCATTGTTATTTGCAGACGATTTAAAGTTATATAAAATTATTGAAACTTGGGAGGACGTAGAAAAATTTCAAAAAGACATACACGCTCTGGTTAGTTGGTGTCACAATAATGGTATGGAGCTAAATGTATCAAAATGCTTCCATATAAAATTTACAAGAAAGAATAATTTTATACCGTCAGTTTACTTCATTAAGAATGCGCAAATCAGTGAGACACAGACCATAAAAGACTTAGGAATCACAATTGATAACAGGTTAACTTTTGTACCTCATATGGATTCATTGATAAAGAAAGCTTCAAGAATGTTAGGGTTTGTAATTAGATTTTCTAGATTTTTTAAAAAGCCCACAACTAAAATAATTTTATACAACTGTCTTGTAAGATCAATGTTAGAGTATGGGAGCGTTGTTTGGCGTCCTCATTTTGCAACACATATGCTGCGTATTGAACGGGTGCAAAAGAGATTTGTTAGACATCTCGCGTATTCTTTTAATGGAGTTAATCGTGACAGGTACTCTTATACAGAGTCACTAGATTACTTTAAAATATCCGATCTAAACACTCGGAGAGACGCTATTGACCTGGTTTTCTTATATAAATTGGTAAATTATCACATATATTGTCCGCGTCTTCTCTCAAAACTCTCTTTTACTATACCCCGTAAAATACCTCGGAAACCAATCCGTTTGTTTGCACAACCGCGACGGAGAACAAAATTGGGATCAAACTCTCCTATTACAAGGCTTACCTCACTTTATAATATGAAATGTAATGTATCCTCGGATATTGACATCTTTAAAATGTCTAAAACAGCTTTTAAGAAAGCAATACAATGTGTGTAAATTATGTTATAATTGATGCTCCTGGTAATATTGTTTATATTAGTTTATAGTATATTTTTATATAATTTTGATCCGTTTTTATACATTAGCAAATCTATGTTTATATAAATTATCGTTTCACGATTGTTCACAGCCACTTTATTTTGCATGCAGTGTTTACCTTTAAGTGGCTGTACATTAATTGTTTCTAGTTTTTAAGTTAGATTTACTTGAAATGTAATAATGTATGAGCCGTTGGTAAACTTAATAAAATAAAATAAAATAAAAAAATTACTTAGTTCAGTTTTAGGATCTGTATTTTTTAAAGCTATTAGTCGCGTCATTGTTCCGCGTGTGCCGGAGACACGTCAGCACGGGAGTAGAGTGCGTGATGTGAATCATTTCGTAGTAAAAGAAGCCGGTAAAGTGCGAGTCGGACTCGCCGACCGAGGATTCCATACCAATTTCGAGATTGTAGGTAAACGGGAAGTGCATCTTATAAAAGTTGACAAACGTTAGTTAGCGGACGGATGCACTCATTTTTTATGAAATTAAACTACAAATATCAGTTTGTAATTATGTTTTTCTATGAAATACCTATAAATTTTTCACTATTCCAATTGTTTTCTTTATTTGAATTTGAAGATCTCTCTCACTCACTTCGTAGTTACGCGACTAATGTCCTACAAAACGCGGCCGCAATTTCCGCACATATCTTTTGATTGCGTTGACTTAGAAGCTTGATTTTTTTCTGTACTTCAAGGGACAGTAAACATAAATATTTGATATTATTTCAGCTTAATACCTCCACTTTATCTCTCAATCATCTTGACAAACTTACAGACAGACAACAAAGACAAAAGGCTTTTTTTTCCTTTTAAGGGTCTCCTCAAAGGCAGCCACATAGTGCTTGCATTTCTTCAGGGACAGAGTACCCTCTTCCCTCTCCACCGGTGTCGCTGTAAAAACCAATAAATAGGGCTAACAGCAATAACCTCATGATCGAAAAAAAAATACTTTTAAGGTACGAAACCCTATTAAAATAATACGATATTCCTGCGCCATGATTAATATAACACTAAACAAAATTATACTAAAATATTTTAATATTTTAGATTTTCTTTAACATTATATCTATGTCATGAGGCCAGTCGTGGCGCAGGGGCAAAAAGTGTGACTGTAAACGCGACTGGTTGTGGGTTCGATTCCCACTCGAAGAAATGAAATATTTATTTATATTTCTTCGCTCTGGTGTCGAGGCAAAGGGCGTCGTTGAGTTCTGCCACTCAACACGCAACGCTTCCAGAATTCGATGGAAAGTGAGGAACGGAGTGTCTTAACAATAGGTTGCCTCTGCCTACCCTGCTGTGTGCGGGATACAGCGTGAAGCTGATTTATATCTATTCCTATAAATATTATTGCGCTAACTACCACACGTATGGACTCGACTCGGCCCGTGGTGTAGGTACATTTGCTGCCGCGTTATTGGCCACTTCCGGCGGTCGCTTTGAGAAAAATCGCCTCTCATTCACAACCGAGCACTCGCAAATACTCAGTATTCATATAAATATTTTGCGTTTGACCCACTCACTTTATATATCTCGCCGCCATAATATGAAATATTATGATGAAAAGTATACATAATTATATCATCATGTTAGGAACTATTATAGAAGGGAGATTTTCGTAAAATTTCTAGGGGAACGGGAAAGAGCGTAGTTTTTTATTTTACGTCTTAGAGTCCACGTAAACAAAGTTATTGACATTAACTGTACGTGAGGCCGTCGCTACTTGGGGGCGCTTAGAATATCACGTCATATATATATTTTGGTTTCAATTCAAGCACATGAGAGAAGGCGCGTATTGAAGTTAGTCGTAGAATAATTAAGTTAAGTTAAGATGGTTTACGTATTGACTACCTTCATAATGGGGCCCTTTCAGAGGTAGCCCCAACTAAAGGTACATAAGATCCACGCTCACCTATGTCAGATTAGAAAAGCTCATATTTAAATACTAGCGACCCGCTCGCGGCTTCGCCCGCTTAAACCACAGAATTATTTATTTAACACACTGAATTATATTCGTGTTTTGATATACCTATAATGTATGCTTGCAACGCAAAGAAGATTTTTAGTGAGAAAGTTATTAAAACTTTAGGTCGTAAAGTATATCTCTGTACGGAGTACTGTAACTTAAAGTAACTTACAAAATCTTGTAATGTTTATGTTCTAAAGGTTCATACAAAAATATTGAATCTGAACCATGAAGCCACTGCTGCGCAGCACGACAGCGTCTGATTGTAAGCGCGATGGCCGTGGGTTCCATTTCATATGGGAATTGTGTAAATTTGAATTATTTTCATTTCCCGCTCTGGTAGACGACAAAACGCATTGAATTCCGTCACTCTACACGATGTCTAATAAATTAGGCAGGAAGCTTCATAGTTTCTCAACGAAAGAAAAACAATATTTACAACAGAAAAAATGAATACTATTCTCAGTAAAACTTGTAAACTACAATTAATAAAACTCACTTACTCACTCACTCACTCAATTCTCACGCTAGCAAAATTTTGCTACACATATTAAATGGGCGACTGAAGACCTTTTTGTCTAAAGAAATCGCGCAAGGACAAGCCGGTTTTGTTAAAGGAAGGGGTACACGTGAGCAAATTCTTATAGTTCACCAAATCATAGAGAAGGCTCGAGAGTTTAACAGGCCTACGTACGTTTGCTTTGTGGATTTCTCAAAGGCATTTGACTCCTTGAACTGGCCCAAACTGTGGGATGTTCTACTAGACATGTACACCCAAACACTTGGTTCATCTTCTCCGACAGCTTTATGAAGATGGAACTGCGTCCGTGCGAACAGATGATATATTATCAAACAACTTTCATCCCAGTGCTGGAGTTCGCCAAGGATGCATTATATCACCGCTTTTGTTCAACGTGTACACTGAACTTATAATGCGAATTGCTCTCGAAGACTGGACTGATGGTGTGGCTATTGGTGGCTACAAAATATCAAATTTACGCTAC
>JAAIXJ010000159.1:452713-503526 GCA_013403705.1 Heliconius hermathena
AAATTAGCTTCACGCTGTATCCCGCACACAGCAGGGTAGGCAGAGGGAACCTAGTGTTAAGACACTCCGTTCCCCACTTTCTGCCGAATTCTGGAGGCATTGCGTGTTGAGTGGCAGAACTCAACGCCACGCTTAACCTCGACACCAGAGCGAAGAAATGGAAATACAAATTTAAGTAAATATTTCATCTCCTCCAGTGAGGATCGAACCCACAACCAGTCGGTTTTACAGTCACACTCTGTGCCGCTGCGCCACGACTGGCCTCAAATAATGACTATAACTGTGCTAAAAGTTGAACAACAAAACATTATGAACAAGAATGGTTACAGACAGGTATTTCGGTACGACGAACGACGCTCCACAAGTTTTATTATATTTTAAAACAAACTTTGATAGTTTGCAAGGCGGGCGGCGGCGGAGGGCGGCGGCGATCTCACCGCGCGCGAGCACTGATTATTCTTAAGAAAACTTCAAAGTGTACAATTTAATAACGTTTTGTGATATACTAATTTGTGTTTCAGCTTCGGCAACTTTATTTTATAGCCAATGTTTCGAAATATTAATATTTTAAATAAAAACTAAAATTACAGACAAATTACCTCTAAGAAATAAAAATATAATACCATAGTGATGCAGTTATGCTTTGTAGATAATAATGTCTCTAATATAGGCGTAAAATATCAAAACTAAAATATTTAAAATAATATACATTAGAATTCCCCTAAGCTGGAAATCTAACCTAGAACCATCAGGAAGTGGTACAATACAACATTTACACTGCGCCACCATGTCAACGCGGGAGATGCGTAAAGATAAAAAAAATAGGTAAATTTTGTTATAACATAATGAAAGTAATAACTTGTGTGAAATGCTCCACTTACGTAACTACGAACAGTAACCGCTATATTAAGAGGCCTCAAGTATTGAGATATAACCTATTTGGCAGAGCTCTCGGGTCACGATACTGATATTCAAATTTTAGTTTGACCTAAATTATAAATTTCTTTTTAATATATCTTATAAGAAACGTGCTACCTCGGTTTATTACAGTTAGTTTATTGGCCAACGTTGACATTAAAACAGAGATTTTCATACAAAAAATAAAAAAAACTTCTTACAAAAAGTTCCGATAACTAAACTCAAAAAAATATTTGGACCTCCAAATTGAATAGATTGCGGAAACCAATGCCCCGTGTCGGTGCACAGCGCCGCCCAGTGCATCGACACACCGGAGTGTTCTTTTTGTACGCAACATGCACCCCTATGTCTTTGAATCAGAGTATATATCGAATAGTTGCTACACAAAAGGGTATGAGTGATTGGCTCCGAGGCAGTAGATACGTCACGCTCTCAGATATCTCACGTAATTCATTTAACTTGGCGCGTCTCCTATCGCGCTGCCGGCGCGCGTCGCCAGCCACCAGCCACCAGCCACCAGCCACCAGCGACCGGCGACCGGCGACCGGCGACCGGCGTGCACTAAATAGCTCAGCGTTGCCGCATTTTGTACAAATGGACAATTTAGGTTCGTTACCGACCATTCAGTGCGACTCACGAGTTTGAAAGCAGTGTAATATCATTTACGTTTTCAATAACGATATTAAATTGCTGGCAGACATTTAGTTTTGCTGAAATCCAAGCCATCTTTGATTCAATGTCAAGCGAAGCTGGCATTGAAATGTTTTTCCTGTTTTCAATGATCATAATGTTTTTTCCAATTCTTGTTTCTACTTAATCAGGTACTATTAAACAAAATTACATTAAATAACCGCTAATTCTTTCATGTACCTACTATAAAAATAATTAATTGATAAAACTACCTGACTGTAACAAATATGCTACCTAATTATATCAGTCTCTGTTTCTAATCGCGTCTACGGGCGGCCTCGAGGACCTCGGACGGCGGTCCGCGGATAAACCTCTTCACTATGCAAATTTATTTGTGCCTTGTTTCGTTCGCTGTTTATAATTTGGACGCGGCCGCTGCTCCCCAATTATGTTAATTAATTACTTTTGATTATCGTTAATTGGATAAATTGAAGTGTTTATATTTACGTTACTGCGTCGCGCTCCGAGTCGGTCGCTTTAATTATAATTTATGAATCGTAACCGGCAGTATTCGATACAAATATTTTATGATTTGTTCCAAAGTAATTAACCCGGTTTGTTAGAATTACAATTAAACATAGGGATTACGGAAAGGTCGATAACGACGGCTTAGATTCCTGTCTACTCCACCCGCAGTCACGCAGTCACGCTCCCGCAGTCCTGTCGTACTGAGTCGCGCATGTGAGGTCCCCGACAAAAGGCAGCAGCAGTGATCACCGGAGGCTGCCTTCAGACCCCCCACCCCCCTCCACACGTGAGTAGAGGCCGCAGCTGCTCCGAGGATTAGGCACAGGGTCGCCTCTAGTGCTGCATGTTGCTCCCGTCCGCTTGTCGAATGCGGGCGTCAGGAGACACGTAGTGGCGTTCAAGCGTTATTGTCAGCAGCTGCATGGTCCTTGACCTCTATCTTATTGTTTTCTGCTAACAAAGCGCTCTACGAGGCCAACTAGCGAGACCTCTTGGGCTGTATTGCCGAGAATAACTTTAACGGGTTGCTACTCTTAATAGTAAAATATACTTTTTAACTATATTTGAATAAAGTCTAGTGGATTAACACAAACAAAAATAATTTCAACTTTTTGAGTGCAACACGCTTACGTCGTACATATATTACTAACTGTATTCATTTCAACGTACTACCTTACTAATAGTGAAGAGTAACAGATAAATGAATACGCAACCCACAGAGTCCCCGGCGTGACGCGCGTGTCGGAGCAAGCTGTCACTTTACATCACGTCACGTCACATCGGGGATAGACAATCACTTGTCAGTATCGCTAGCGTTTCATGTACATAAGTGGCGCTTTCGACAATCTTATCTACCAAAAAACTAATTGAGATTCATAATGAGAATTTTTAAATAACATTTGTCGTATTTCATTCTATTTATAATAGCTACATAGCATTGGTGACATATGTGTATTTGTATGTGTGTATTTTGTTCATGAAAATGATATTCAAATAAAAAATAATGTTGCACTATCGTGCGTCAATTATTATATTACGGTTAACTCAAAAAATATGAACCTTATAAACAAATAAAACAAAAATTCACATTTTGTCACTGCCATCCAAATCGTATAACAGAAAATATAGCGCTATAAACGTAGCGCGTCATAATAATGTCAAAAATGAACAGCAATCGATGCGATCTGACAAGTTAACAAGTGAAGTCACCAACGTCACCGCCGCGCCGGGCTACAGCAGGCACCCTCCCCTTGGACGGGGAGGGGAGGGGAGGGGCGGGGAGGGGCAAGGGTGATTGGCACTCGTAAATGTAACACTCAGTTTGATTCGATTGCGTCAAATGTTACGACCTATCGCTATAAAATCAGCAAAGGAGGCTTATTCCGGCACCGTTGTAACTCTGCAAGCAATCTTTCCGGGCAGCTCGATCAGTAATTAGATATTCTTGATATATTCGAATTCAGTGTAGGTAATAGATAATATTGCTCTACATAAGTAATACAGAGTCTACTACGAGTTACGAATATTGATGCAAATAGCATGCATGTTTTTGTCAGTTTTTAAAAAATAACAAAATTTGTTCGGATGTTTAGAACACTTTGCAGAATTATTTGGCCTACGTGGTAGACTGAGGTAGCATTCGTCTGTCAGTTGACATGTCCCAGGTCGTAGAAAGCTTCCAGCGGTCCTTTATATGATATTAAAAATAAGGATGTTTTTATATTTCTATACCCTCATGGATTATTCCAGCGATGATTGGTTGGGTTTATCCACAGTATGCTCATATACAGCTGAATACAATACATGCCTATTCTAGATATCGGAGATGTGTTCCCTCACCCTAACACCAATGCTTTTCTTTGTTTGACCGATGTATGATAAGTCACAGTCATAATCTAGTTAATGCACGATTGCACACTGTAAAGGAATATTACTTTTCACTAGCCTCAAGAATTGGCCCACTTTCTTGTTATGCTTGAATATGGTTTTTATGGAAGCTCATTTTAAGATTTTGCCAATCCTGTCTGTAACCCTCTTAACATATGGTAATAGAAATGTTGATCTTCTGACAACGCTGGTGGAGAACTGGCAACTTATTTTGCTGAAGGGTATTCTTCATTTGTAGAAGCCTGTCCTTTAGGTGTTCAGCGTCGCAGAGGTGGTGGGATCTCTGAAACAAATATTTGCCAACAGTAGATAACCGTGTAGAGTGGTGGTGAAGATCACCATTAAGGTATCTATTGTTGTGCGTGGGTTTCCTATATACTGTGTGGCTTACTATATCATTAAGATATCTTATGACTATATACTATTTATAAAACATCGAAGAAAGCTAAAGAGTTATTTGCCTGTAATTCTATTGTGAATTGAATATTGTTATTAATAGAATTGAGGTGGTTTAAGAATATATAAATAATGTCCGTAGATAAAATTGTAAAAGTGTCATCTACATACCACTTATACGAGTATATCCTAGGTAGACAAGGTGTAGAGCTAAGAGCCATCTCCGCAAAGTCCTCCATGTATATATCTGCTACTACCGGGGACACAGACCAATTCATAGCAATGCAGATGGCATTGCTATAGATTGACAAATAGAACTCTCTATTGAACGCTAGATATAATGAGGCAATGTTCTAAAACTTCAAGATATTCTATATTGTTATCCTGTAGCTTCCGAAGAGATACTCGTACATCTTTTTTTTGTATTTTTAACCCATACAACTTATGAAGTTTCACACAACTAGGCACGAGAAATTTAATGTCAAGATGTAATATTTTCGCGTTTTTTGATTAAATCTGATGTATTTTTAAGAATTTTTGTTGTAGGATATTTTTCAAATATCTTTAAGCTTTTTGTTCCGATAGCAATAATGATATTTTCTGAATGTACTCATCTGTGTTTAGTACGTGTTGTAATTGTGTTATTTCATTATTTGAATATGTCGTGTTTTTTTTATTTTTTGAATTTCAACAAAAGTCTAATGTATGTACGCACTCTAAGCTACTCTTAATATATCGATGAAATCATGAATTTTCAAACACATCCATTGTTGTGACGCCAAAGTAATGATCATAAATGACTAGTTACACTACGATACGATAGAGTATGTCTATTCCAGCTATTAAATCTCAATACCTCAATAAAGCGGTCCCGCTGTCAGCGTGACGACGTGACGGCGTGACAGTTCGCAGCGCCGCGCAGATTATTCTCGCAACAATTACCGGCAAGCGTGCTAAGCTAGGATCTGATATTCGGCCACTTTTTCATTATAAATTGTCTCACAGAGCAATTAGTGGAGACCGCCATTTAGACAAAGCCGCATTTTGTTGGAACTTCTCAGCTATATCCATTATATTAAAGTGTTATTGTTGTGTGAATATTATTTTGGAATATTTGTGTGTTTGTGCTTGTGTGTGCGTATGTGTGTGTGTGTGTCTGTGTGTGTGTCTGTGTCTGTGTGTGTGTGTGTGTGTGTGTGTGTGTGTGTGTGTGTGTGTTTTTAAGAAAAAATAATACTTTAAGTACCTTAAAATGATAACGAACTCTTTTAACAATATATACTTATATTTTCACACGCTCCCATTGTTTTATGAAACTACTCTAATGAATAACGTGCACTGCGAGTAGCGATGCAAGGTGCGTCCGAGTCCGCGCGGAGCTGCGCTTTTTGATCTATTACTGTGTGTCGAGTTGGGAGTTGAAACCAAATAAAATCTCCCGGATTGGATTTTATTGATTAGCTCGAAAAACATTTCCATTGTACTTACAACAGAGTGATACAAACGTACGTCACTGTGGTATGTGGTAGTTTTTTTTACTTTCAAAAATTGATAACGAATTTTACGTATATAAGTATTCTCATATGTATACACTTATTACACTTATATTAGGATAAAAATTGACTGAAATAATAAAATAATTATATACGGAAGCAGTAACGGTCAGCAGTGCCAGCGGTCCACAACTGATGTACTCACAAGATGATATCTATTTACAGATTTGCTCAATATTTGAATAGTACCAAGGCTCTGCTCCGCGCTGTAGGCAGCCTTCCGATCTCGCTCCGCGAAAGCATGTCGAAATAACATTTTCCTGCGCAAATATTACGAATTATAAGGTTGAATTGAATTTTGATTTCCGCGCGAGGGTTAAAATGTGCGCGCTGTATGAAGAGGCGAGGCGAGGCGAGGTGAGGTGAGGCGAGGCGACGATTCTATTTATCAAATAAACGCTTAGATGCTTATGAAAATTCAATGTGAATGTGAAATATTCGCTTAAGGGCTATTGTTGGAGCTCTATTAGAACACGGTCAAATACAGAAACTTAAGTTTCGTAATAATATAAAATAAATAACCAAAAAAACTTTGTTTCACTAAAACTGCGAGTAAGATCATAAATTTATACTGAGTTTTTTTTTTTCGAATGGACTTTAATGCTGTTGACCTGGAATGGTCTTGACAGCGTCACCGGGCTGGGAGGGGCGAGTGTAGCTCGCCCCTGAAGATAAAAATTACGAGCTTTGATGGACGCTCGTGAAGTGTTGGCGCTCGCGGGGGAATGCCCCGCGTACGCTAATCATGGGGGGTTTCGACCGTTGGGCCCCGCCGCGCCGAGGCGCGGGCGTGCCATTAGATATGACTGGCCTCGCCGCCTCTTGCGGCGGCGGAGAGTGGGACGTGGGACTGAGGAGTGAATCCTCCCAATGTATTGGGCGTTGGCAGCAGTGATGGGATCGTCGGGGTCCAGAAGCACGCTTCGAGGGCGTCGAAGACGTGGATGTGGGTGAGGAGCGTACTTACACGCTTCGACAATGAGTGGGTTGGAATGGGAATCTGCACGCTCGTAGTAGCGCTTGGCCAGGCGCTTGCAGAATTCCTTGAGCGATTCTAGCTCGAAGTCTTTATGAAGGTCAACGTTGCGTACGTACCATGGGCATCCGGATGCCATTCGTAGGAATTTATTTTGAACCCTCTGAAGGAGGTCTATCTTGGTGTGTGCGAACACGACACAAGCATAGGTCATGACGGGACGGATGCAAGTTTTGTACAATGTCAGCTTGTTGCGAAGTGACATTTTACTCCGCTTGCAGATGAGCGGATACAGCCTGTTCATGACGTATGTGGCTTTGTTCCTGACATACGTGATGTGCGGCCGGAAGGAGAGTTTCGAATCTAGTACGACGCCTAGGTATTTGACCTTGGATTCCCAGGGGATCGGTTTGCCTTGCAGGTAAATAGTCGAGACGGTCTCGTAACGCTTACGAGGAAAGAGGACGGCTACGCTTTTCTCCGGGTTAACCTCGAACCGCCACTTGCTGAACCAATCGCCTAGGGCGTCGGCAGCTCGTTGCAGTCTTTCGGCTAGGATCCAAGCGGAGCGATCCGTGGTGTAAAGGGCGGTATCATCGGCATACATCGCAAGTTCTACTTTATCGGTACGCGGAATGTCGCTAGTGTAAAGCGCGTATAGCAACGGTGAAAGAGTGGAGCCTTGCGGGACTCCGGCGCGAACGGGTCTAGGGGACGATAGGGTCCCTTCTAATCTATATCGGAACGTGCGATTCGACAGGTATTCCCGAATGATGTGAACGAGAGAGTCTGGCAGAGCCATACGGCGGAGCTTGAAGAGCAGGCCGTTGTGCCAGACCTTGTCGAAGGCTTTGGCGATGTCTAAGAAAATGGCCGCCGTGTCGCTACGAATCGATCTACGGACGTTATATTTCGCGATATGTTCGGTAAGCCGGTGAACTTGGTGTATGGACGAGTGGTGGGATCTAAAACCGAACTGTTCGTTGATGAACAGTTGTTTTGCCTCGACTATTTCCTTTAATCTACTGAGAACGATTCTCTCGTAGATTTTCCCTAAACTGCTAATAAGACTGATGGGTCTGTAGCTGGAGGGAAGGTTGGCGGGTTTTCTGGGCTTGCGAATGCCTATAACTATTGCTTCCTTCCATTCGGTAGGAAAGGAGCAACCTGCTAAGAGAGCATTGAAAATTAGGACTAGCAGTGATACAAAGTGAATCGGGAGGGACTTTAAAACTTTATTAGGGATCTTGTCGGGCCCCGGGGCCTTTTTTGGGTTTAGGTCCTTGAGAATGGACTTAACCTCGTCTACGTGGGGCGAACCGGTTCGCCAGTCGGGGGCATCGAAGCCCACTTTGTGACCTCGGAGTCCACTTCACTGAGTATGTAAGTTGAAGTTTTAGAAAATTTTTAAATATTTTATATTGAAATAGACTGCAAGCACTTTCAAACCGTCGAAGGAACATAAAGCTACAAGTCAACCGTCGACTCGGAAACCAGTTTTGCTGAGAAGAGCCACTAAGAACCTCAACGGTTGCTCTTTTAATTATAAAGGTTATACTTTTGTCGTTCAGTACAATAATATAATAGCAACAATCCCTCGTAAATTAATTATAATTGAACTCATTTTTAACTTCTGAATATTCTTGAGAAGAGTATAAGTCTATCAGTAATGGTACACAGTCAAGCACTCTGTCAGCAGCAGTACCTACACCGCGTTCTGCATTTAGTAATCCTGTTTTGGCTTTGAGAATTTCAGGATATTCCCGTTTAAATCAGCGCAAGAGAGCGCTCATCGAGGCAAAGTTAAAAACGCTACAGGAGATTTTACATCAAATTAGCTCTAGCAACTTAAAAGTTTTTCAGCAATTCTTACAGACAACATAAGGTCACATAAATATATATTTACTTACATTTAATTTAATTCATATGAATTTAAAGTTTAAAAACGAAACTGCTGTTAATTTATAAAGAGCTTTGTAAATTAACTAAAGCAATTGGATTCGTCGATGGTACAGATAGTACTGCTCCCGCGTGCGTGCACCGCCAGCACCGCCAGCTTCGCTTGACGGTCACTCCGCGTGACGCACTCTCAACGTACCTCTTTTGTGCATTATTATTTCAAGTTGAGCTTTTTAATTAAATTCAGCTTTTAAATATTTTCTTCTGAATTTCCAGGCGGTAGTGCTTTTAACTGGCGGGTAGAGGCAGGTAGAGGCGGGGGCTCGTTACAGCGCCGCAGAGTGTTGCTTCCATTATATCAAATGACAAATTATTGCTTACCGCTGACAAGAACCAACTCACTCTGTTTATTTTTCTTGACTTGACTTTTGTTTTTATTATACCTATATATTATTATTTCTCCCATAGTATTTAATATTAACTCTTCTATTTCATCGTTAATGCAAAACTGACACCTAAATTATTACAATTTATCAAACAACTTTCATAAATTTTGATTTAATAATAGCTCTATTTAACTCAATTATATGAAGGTTTGGTACTGTTAAAACCCCAAACTAAACGAACCTCCGAACAGGACAGTCGTATCATTAACAACACTTATTACATAGCAACCAATGGAAGTCACATCAATAATGTGTGTTAAAGCGTGCACTGTGTGCACTGAGCAGCAATTCCTTCTATTTCTTAATTGTTTTTCTCAATTTTTTACACATTTGCTTTGAAAATATATTTTATAAGGAATAAAACTATAATTACACATAATTCAGTCTAAAATATTTTTATTACATTAGGTACATAGTCTAAAAAATATTATTACACATAATTTGTAATAATATTTTTCAGACTAAGTAATGTAATAAAAAGATTAAAATAACAACATTTCAAAAATATGTAACACGATAAAAATTATTAAGATATTTTAAAATCCAATAATTTTATCGCGCGTCTTCGAACACTACCAGCGTCTAGTCATCGCGTTGTGCAAACAGTATGGAAGTTTATAGTAAAATTAAAGCTGGCTCGTTGTGAAGAAAGAAATATGGCGAAAGACGATAAATGATAACATAAAGCGCAGCGAGAGAAGAGTCAGCGCTATTATACACTCATGAAAATGTATAATAAAATGTTCGGAACTCTCGTCGTAATCAAATACACGGTACTGAGAGGCGAGTGGCTGCTACCTCCTCTCCGCAAGAGGAGAGGTCAATGAAGGCCCTCCGTCCCTCCGTCCGAGTGGCCGCGTCCAGTCGCCTTGTTACACTAATTTAATTAGCGCCATCAAACCCGCCGCCGGCGCCTTGTTTCAACATTGACGTTTTATCACCGCACCGCGACGAACTGATCAAATACTTATGTATTACAGACAGGATGCAAGTACTACGACGTTGTCACTTTTATACTCTACTATAGCAGCCCTGGCCACGAGGGGCTTGCGAGAGTGGCAGGATACGTCTGAGCAGTGCAGTGAATACTGTATTTGCTAAATCTATACTTATAATAAAATCGTGCCGAATGGGTGTCTGTACTTGCAATGGTTTTTTTTATTTTTGTCTGTTTGTCTCTTTGTCTGTGCGTTTCTTCACGCTAATCTCAGAATCGGCTTAAACGATTCAAATGTAATTTTCACTCTCGGATTTTAGTAAGCTTCCCTCAACTATAGGTATTTGTTTTATTACAATAAATACATACAAAATACATCAGTTTAAATTACTTATCTCGACAAATTTGCTAATACTAAAACGTTATTTTATGCAACTGTTTCACTAAGAGATTTAGGATTCTACAATGTAAGTTGACATCTTCTTAAGCAGCCACGTAGTGCTTGCAATTTTTCAATGATAGATGATTTGTGGAACATTATATAATCTACGTTTTAACTCGGTTTTTTTGCGGAATCGGAATTTATATGGGACAGACTACGTTTGGAGTTTGCACGCAGTTACGGCAGATGTGAAATAACTAAACATTTTTCTATTAAAAATGAGAACTTTCCAAGCAAAATCAAATCAATTTCTGTAACACTTAAATTGCGAATTACTTAACGCATTACAGTATAGATATGGTTTATCTATCCCAATCAAAATATAAATATTATCCATTTCTACAGTTTTGTACCTCAAAAGAAAAAAAACGGAACCCTTATAGGATTACTTTGTTGTCCTTTGTCTTTGTCTGTCAAGACCATTTTACTTGTGATCGCGTTGAGGGTGTCAATCTGATCTGATCCTTGGAGCACAGAAATTACACTCGTATACAACGCAGTCAAAAGATATGAGCATTTATGTATGATTTTTACTTCATTTTGTATGAAATTCGCCGCCTAATGAAGACCTACAGTGTACTTCCCGTAGACCTACAGTTATGAAATTTAGGACGAAATAAGATCTTACAATACAAGTAAAGGAAAAAGTCCGAAAAGTAAAAGTTTATAGATATTTCATAGAAAAAATCAATATAAAGTTATATTTGTAGTTCACTTCATACAAAATAAGTGTAAATGTTCGGTATATTCGGTATATTGGTACAGAACCTCGGCGAGTCAGACTCGCGCTTGGCCGGGTTTTTTCTTAACTATATTTAAATAAACATCGTTTATATCAAGCGGGCGTAGCCGCTAGTATGAAATATAATTGTGCCCACTTTATAACGTACTTACAAGTCCTGCAACCTCCCCGCATGGTGAAATCCAAGTAACCTAGAATGTTGGGTTGAGTGAATGACATCGCTATGATCCACGAACATACACATTAATCTTCCTCGACAAATGCACTATCTAAGCAAAGTAAGCAGTAAGTAGCTCCAGAAATCAGCGCATACATACATACTAATATTAAACTCTCCAGCGTTATAATATTATTATGTAGCTGACTGTTTGTAATCCAAAGTGTAACTACAGTACTCTGAGACGAGCCCTCATAGATTCAGACACTCGCACTATACCTTGTATTGTAAACTAAGTGTGAGCGAGCTACACCTTACAGGGGTAAAGAAGGCTTTTCTGTTTAAAGATCGAGGTTACGGAAAAGCAAATTACTTAAAATTTTATTTTCTACAAAGCACTTTATGTTATAATTTTGTTTTGTAGAAATTATTTTTAATAAAAAAAAATCCACTATAACAATCCGTAGACGGTAAGCAACGAGAGCTTGACCACCGAAGTAGAATATTAATAGAATAAGCATATCTTAGTAAAACTACCAGCGATAAAAAAGATACGAAAACTTTTACGCAATATTATTTTTAAAAACATACACATTGTTTACTACAGGAACGTATTACGAGAGACCAGCAACCCCCCCCCCCCCCCCCCCCCCCCCCCCCCCCCGGGCCCCCCCCCNCCTCTGTCCGCAACCCGCCCTTGCCACTGAGCTCTGCTTTGGAAAATTATAACTGACACTTTAAAATTGTCGTCAAGTTGAAAGTCTCACTAATGAGACCAGATCTCGGTAATTATTTATTTTTATATTTGTATGCGGCGACCTGCACAGAGCGGCCGTCGTACGGCGACATGTGCGTCACTCTCCCGTCCTATTCTAAACATTAAATGTGAAAAGTGACATATATTGATAGTAAAGGTATAATTTTATTTAAAGCAGGTATTTATTAAAACGTGCTGCGATTACAGCTCGCTATTTGACATAACCTCGTAGCGACACAAGCACTGCTGACACTGATAGAAGGGTTACAGTTTCTTTCAGTCTTTAGGTGTTCACATCACTTTAGTTTAGTCTCTCTTTTACTTTTCCATTTTTATGTTATTATATGAGAATATAACTACGAATAATGATGATATCTCTGTAAACTTGGTAATAAAGATAAACCTGTAAATAAAAATAGTGTTCGCCCACGGCTGCTAAGAAACGTGTGTGTAACTCATACACAACTCTTCGTTATTTCTATCAATATATATTAAAGCCTAAATCTTTCGTTGATCAATAGGATTGTTCAATGCAAAAACATTCTTTCAATGTAAAGCAGTAGTTCCCGAAACAGGGACGTTTTACCAAACACGTTCTTCATCTTTATAATATTAGTAAAGATTTTACTTATAATATTATATAATAGAATCAAATAAATCAGCTTCACATTGTATCCCGTACACGGCAGAGTAGACAGAGAGAACTGTTAAGACACTCCATCCCCTATTTTCCGCCAAATTCTGGAGGAATTGTGTGTTGAGTGGCGGAACTCAACGGCGCGCTTTAATTCGATACCAGAGCGAAGAAATAAAAATATTAATTTAAAGAAATATTTAATTTCCTCTAGTAACTTTTTTACTTATAATAGGTTAAGGAATAAGTTGGCATTTTGATATTTCGTATTATTTTTCAACTATTATTATACTATTGTAATAGATATAACTATACTATATATAACTATTATAATAGATAAATCATACTTATTCAATAAAGCTTTTTCTGTTGTAAAAAACTGTTGTAATCGTTTTCGAATATATTTTTTTTCCTTTTTGACCCTAAGAAATACAATAGAATGTCCAAAAGGCAAAACATACATTTTCAAAACTAATTCTTCTTGGTATTTATTGAGTCCAAAATGCTGCTGAAACAGTTCAGGACACTTGCAATTTAGTTGAAAAATAAGAAAAGATATTGTAAAAATATTCTACTTATCTAAGTGTAACATCTTCATTTCACTTTATATAAGTAGATTTACTCGAATTACACGAAAAGGAACGCCAATGCTATTATCACGTACAATTTGATGTTCCCAGATTACATAACACTAAATCTGTTCATAAAATAAAAACCGACAAGACGTAGGTATAATATGATGGCGGCTTACTTTTATGTGTCGAATCATCGCCCCGACCGCGCGAGGGTCCGCGGCGGCCGTAATAGCACCTACAAATAAATATTCTGTCCAATTTTTCTATTTTAACACAAAAGATGGTTTATGAAAGGCATTCAGTTCCGCCCAAGACAGTTATCGAAGATTCTCGTATTGTGGACTTTAAAAATAGCTGCTAATATCAATTGAACGAATGGGTGGGAGTGACAGCGGCTGATCGATCAGCGGCAGAGCGCTGGACCCGCGCCAGATGGCGACTAACTACAGCTACAACTACCCACTACTACCTACGTACCACTGCACTAGTCGGTGTATAGTTCTGCTGTTTTACTTGATGATTTAGTTGCTCTACCTATCACAATATGTATGAATTCAAAAAGAGCTTAAAGACAAAATAAGTATCTACATAACTTAAGCAAAATATAATTACAACTCTATAAAAATTATTAAGAACAATGAATGTAAAATGCCCAATAACAACACGGAGCTCCCACAGAGGTACATACTCTTATATAAAGCCACTCGATAGATACATCAAAATAGTTTCTTCGCACAAAAACTATTTGGTCCAATTCTTCCCTGAACTCCGCTAACTTACTTCCTAACGCTTTGTTCCCCTTCATTCGTATTCCTTGTTTATATTCGAACATTAAGTTTGTACAGTGCAGTATATTTCGCATCGGTCGCCTTCAAGGCCAAGGGGGGCACACAAATCCGAATAAATTTGTTTATATCGCGTCCGGTACAACATAGGAGTAGGGAGGGCTCCTCCTCCTCCTGTCTCGCCCGATGTAGGTAATGGTTCAAAGAGTCGTAGCTCCCCGTCCGCCTTTCACATGTCAATGCTCATGGCGCTAATCTTCAGCCAAATTATCGATATTATTGCTTTTACTTTACAAAAATAACATAAAACATATTCGTAATGTTGCGTCCCTCACCTCTCATTAATCATCGATGGAGTCATGTGCAGTGAACATTTTCCAGTTTATTTTTGTGATTGTTGTAATAAATAGAGATTTTTTTTAAAGTAAGTCATATCCCACATACTTCGATCTAAGCAGAGAGAGCTTAGTAAAACAAAATTTTTGTTTTTTACTTTTTAGTTAAAAATTTATCTTAACTTAACTTAGTTTCACGTTTTTCCCCTAGCGTGATATGGTCTACGGGCTACGGTCTCTACATACCTCTTTCGCCTCGTCCACTGTCATCGACCTATTCATACATTCCCTCCGGAGGGTCCTCATTCTTTTTACGTGGCCCTGGCGGGAGGGGGAGGACGGAGTTATAAATAGCTACGTGAAATGTAAAAAATTTATCTTTTAAATAATAAAAAATAAAAAAAAAATTACATAGAGCACAAAATAATAAGCACACAGATTGTATGACGTCATATGATAGTCTATATAGAGATTTTTTGATATTTCAAATAAAATTCAAACTCGAACTCAAATTCAAAATATTGTTCAAATAAACTAACACCTTTGAATCGTCGAATGAACTTACAAGAAAAAGCTACCATCCTTTAATTACAAGACTAAAATTATATTTTTTAACATTTAGTAAAGCAAACTCAATACATTTAGTTTTTTTAGTCTATAAATAAAAAAATATATTTTTAAATTGAATTTTTAACCTCGTCTTTACTTTTTTACTGCATCACACTATATCTTGCACATAATAGAGTAGGCACAGTAAACTTAGGAATCAAGTGTTAAGACACTCCGTTCCAATGAAGACACTTCCGTTCTCCACTTTTCACAGAATTTTGTGGTTAATGCGTGTTGAGTAACAAAACTCAACGCCGCTTTTTGCCACGTTACCAGAGCAAAGAAATGAAAAAATAAAATATTTCAATTCCTCGAGTTGCACGCTTTTGTTGTAGCACCACAAGTGGCCCATATTTTCAATAATAAAATATATATTTATCTAAAGAAATACTGTAGGAAATTTTTATTTATATATGGAATCAGACATGAGTCCTAACAATATCCTATTAAACGGCGCTCCTTCGTAAAATGTCTGAAAAACAATGTCTACTACATTAAAATTAACAATTTTATACAAAAAAAAATATCATTGTAATATAATATAAGCTTTATTGTCAGAAACCTATTGGTTCGAATTTAAAAAACTTATTTATGTTAGATAGTAAATTTATCGAGAAAGGTTTAAGACTATATTTCATCACATTACCCGTTTCGGTTTTAACACGCGGGTAAAGCTAGTATCCATATAATTATGTACAAATCGTAGTAACTCACATGTAAGTGAATGTCAGCCCGCGTGTGAGGACCGTCCACTGCAACTGGGCAGTGTCCACAGAACGTAATGCCGGATGTATGGTACTCGACAGTTAGTTAAACAACGAACAGTTCGTGAAGGACCGATACTGTTGAGTACCTGCGTGGACGTTGATTATACTCTCATTGTCGTACATACAGATTTGTTTTTGAATATATATTTTTTATCATTTTCTACATTTTCCCCTCTTATCGGTGACATTTGACGCCACTTCAATTGCGTCTGATTTTTGCAACTATAAAACAATGGTGTCTACTATGCTTATGTTTACTCCACATATACCAAAATAGCTATGATATTTTGCTGAAGAATGAAGGCAGAGGGAAAACAAACTAGCCATTCATGTCATTAAGGCGACGAATGAAATGGCGTGGATATATTACACACCATCTGCTTGCAAATCTGGGCCACTGGCGGACGTCCAAAGGACCAGCGTCCTACTATTAGGTCGACGTGAAAGAGGGCCAAATAAATACACTATATTATAATAACTGAATCGTTTTCATGTAAACATAAATTATATATATATTTCTTTCCTATACAAAAAAAAATTAAGAGCATAGGTATAAGATACTGTACGCATGTGCTCTATAAGAGATTGTAAATACATAGGCAAATATACCTCGTCCAATACGGATAGTGATGTTACTACAACTAAGAAGGGAAGAGGAAATAGAATAATGATTAAAAGTGTTGTTACATATTTCCGTAGTGTTGTTTCTCGTTCATACACTATTATCGACTAAGCCGGCCGCGTGGCCCCGACCCGAAGTGCAGCAGATGGAATATTTACTTTCCATTACTCGTACCTAACACTCTGGATAATACATTTTTTAAACTTGATTGATGTTTTAGAATACAAATATTATAATATATATTTCAATATTTGAGACAGATTCAAACTTTATAATCGGGGAGTCCTCATGCGTTTTACGTGACCTCCCTCCAGTATCTTTGATACTGTGTTGTCGAAGGTCAACCGAGGTTACCTAACTAACCTACTCTCTTACCATTCACTTTTCCATTATAAATCTTTACTGCCATTCTTTCATCACTCATTCGTTCGACGTGCCCGACGTGATGTTCTTCTTCATTCTCACCGTGACATCCTCTGTATCTCTTCATTGCAAATTCGATCAATTAAGCTGACTCCGCATATATACGAAGAAATCGCATCTCCACGGCATTCATCTTTCTTTTCATTCTTCTCCTATAAGACCCACGTTTCGCTGCCGTATAACAGCGTCGATAGCAATACTGCATTGTGTACGGCCAAACGCGCAGCTGTGCTGACGTTTCGCCGTCTCATCAATGCAGGCTCCGTTAACCCTGTTACCGGGAGCAATACGCCTTTCCACATCCATCTCGTATCTTCCATCTCCAATGAACATACTTCCCAAATACCCCACTTCATTCACTTGTTCTAATATCTTGCTATTTACCCTGATCTTGCATTGCTTTTTTCATCTCTTTTCAAAATTGATAATTATAAATTAAATAAATAATACAATTTAATATCGTTTTGAATTAGAGCAAGGACTAGAGAGTCGTTCATATATTAAAGCGTCGGAAGCATTGTCGTATATAAATATTATTATATGTATGTGGATGGCAGCGGTTAAGTTAAATTCTTAAGTATTAAAATATGAAAAACTCGTACCAAATATATCATAAATAATATAATATAGTGCTTCGTAATCTATTAAAAGCTTCCCCAATTATTTAAATAATAGATACAACTCTTCAGTTTGTATCACTTTAATAATTGCTTGCCGGGTTGTAGTGGTCACAGCAGTGGTGTATACCATTGTGACTATAAGTAGAAGTATACTTGTCAAGGCACAAGCAAAGATGAATTCACACAATTTTTTTTTAATTGACTTTATTGCTGTTGACCTGGACCGATCTTGACAGCTAAAAAAAAGCTTAATAAGCCAAAAAATGTTATTAACAACTTTATTAGAATTGTTGTACCATAATTCTATAATAATAAAATTTAACAATAAAATATTAGTAAAATAATTTTACATTATAATAATAAAATCACAAACGCTAACACTATAATGACACGATCTTATAACAATGAATTACTTGTAAAGGAAAAACATGTATAAGGGCGATACATATATATTATATATTTTGGACCAAAGTTAGCTTTCAGCAAAATGGCGACATGCACATGCACATACATATTCTTGAGCATGTGCATGTGGACGTCAATTAATTCAGAATCGATGCCAATTAGTCAGTTCATCCGAAGTTTGGTGCAAGTCTACCTCACTCACGCGCTCACGAACTTCACTCCGCTCCACTGCGCGTGCTCCAGCTGCGTGGTGACTACCAACGCGACCAACAAACGAACGCTGGCTTCCCAATTCATTGAATTATATTTTAATTAGATGCCGCTTCGATCTTTGTCTCCACCGAGCACTGAGCGCTATGACGATTGATTTGTTTAACATCTTTATTTCTTATTTCTTCCGCTTGTAACGATCCATATCAGAACTAAAATGTGTAGGTAAATAATATAATTAATTAAAAAAAAAAAAATTATAAAAATATAAATATAATTTGTAACATTATTTAATTTATAGATAACGATAAATACAATCTTATAAAAAATAGTTTAGTTCAGTTCTTTAATAACGCGTTCCGTTCACAAGTAATAATAAAGTGACGTAATATACTGTAAATCACGCAGATATAAAATATATTTATAATATTAAAAATAATTTAATAATTATATTTAATCATTGTATATTATAATTTAAAATAAATAATAACATAATTAATATTTTAATTATTGTAAAATATCATGTTCGCTGAATAAGCTACTGTCAACGTCAAGGTCAAGAAAAGAAAAAAGGAAAGAAAGAGAGGTAGAGAGGGATATGGCGGACGCGTCTGAGGAAGGATAGATGTTATAAATGTTTAGAGAAGTTTTAATTTATAATTAATATATATTTAGTTATATTTAATATTTAAAACTACTTGTACTGTCTTATGGATGCCAAACCTGGGCCCGTACAAAGGAACATTATAGGAAATTGGAAGTCTGCCAGAGGTCAATAGAAAGGAGAATGTTAAACATAAAAATATCCAATCGAATAAAAAATACTACAATAAGAAGCAAAACAAAATTGGAGAATGTCACTTACCTCATCAAAAGACACAAATGGAGACGGACCGGCCACACTGGAGACGGACCGGCCACACCGGCAAATGGAGCATCGAGTGGTATCCTCGATCGATTGGTATTCTAGGAACCAGAAGAGGAAACGCGGCAGACAATTTAAAAGATGGGAGGATGATATAAAAGCCACTGCGGGTCCATTATGGTCTAAAACCGCTAAGGACGGAAAAGAATGGAAAAAATTGGAGGCCTTTGTCAAAATAGGCCAAACAGATCTTTTTTATGGAAAAAGACAAGGCAAACGAGCGTTCGGGTCACCTGATGGTAAGTGATTACCGCCGTCCACGACCCCGTGCAACACCAGAGGAGCTACCGGTGCGTTGCCGGCCTTTAAGGTGGGTTGGGTGCCGGAGCCCGGCATTACCTGATGCGAAACGCAGTGGCATAAAGCCACTACTTAACGCCAGTTTTAAATGCCGAGGGTGGTAATGATCCGGTCGAGTCTGCCCATGCGTGTTGCCATTGCTGGCGACGTGACTCTGCCACATGTACTTTAGTCGCCTCTTACGACACCACCAGTACCAGGATGATCTTATTCTAGGCCGGGATCACACGGCACATATTAGAGTCACCCCCTCTATCTTTCTTTATTACGCGGGAGGTGCGTGAAGCTAAGAAAATGATATACTCGTTTGTAAGTATATATATTTTTATAGGAATACGAAACGAGCTCTTAATACACTCTGTTCTCAACTTTCACCGCAATTTTCATAACATTGCGTGATTCAGTGGCAGAACTTAACGCTGCGCTTTATTTTGTTGCCAAAGCGAGGTAATCAAAATAATTTATTCTCTCGAGCCTCGATACCTAGTGTTAAGACAGTCTGTTCCATTAAGATGCTTCCGTTCCCCACTTTCCAGTGAATTCAGGAAGCGTTGCGTATAGAGTTTCAGAGCTCAACGTCGCGCTTTGCCTCGTTTAAGCGACATTAAATATTTCAATTCTTCAAGTGAGGATAGAACTCATAACTTGTCTCATTTAGTTAGTTGAATTACGCACCCCTGCGCTTTGACTGGTCTTAACATCCGTTTATATATACATAAATATTCTATTCTCTGTTCAAACAATTATAAAGTTAGTTCTTTTTTATTAGGTCTTTTCCTTTACAAGAGGAAGTAGGTACACTGTGCACTTGTCGAAGAGTTTCCAATTCGGTACAGCCCGTCCATTATGCATAGAGGTCGTCTAAGCTCGCCGCTCGCCTCCGCAACGTTCTAGATCGTAAGAAAGCAGTCATGCCTGCTAAGTGATTACTTTGTTCTAGACTGCAAGTTTCTATTTTAAAATAACGCAAAGTGACTTTGCTGTTCTTTGGATTATTTTTTGAATATACGTTATTATATATTACATATTATATAATATATCTTTTGCGTGTATAAAAAAGTTTTGTGATAGTGACATATTTGAAAATTCCTATCTTCATTTAAATTTGGCCATGTCTTCTTAAGACAACATACTGATCTTATATATGTAAACAAATATTCCACTGAACGGAGCTAGAACCTACAACTATCGCTTTCAGTTATACGTCTCACTCTATCTATCTATCTATATATTTAAATTTACATTCAGAAAAATCTATGAAGTACAGTTTCCATGACATTTTGAAAACATTCCAATTGGCAGGTATCGTATTGTATTATTCAACTAAAGCTATTCACTTAACTTGGTTGCAGACTTCAGTACGCAACTTGGAAGTAAGTCATGAATATTAATATAACAAGACCCAATTAAAAATTTTAAATTGACGAAAACAGAAAAAAACTCTACTATAACTACTTTATTAAATTTGTTTTAACTTAATTTATAACAGTTAACGTTGACTGATTTATTAAATGAACCAAACATCGAATCGTGTTAATTTATAAGTTTAATATCCAGAATTTTCGTGAATATAAAATAATATTCACATACAAATATTGACGCCAGTCGTGGCGCAGGGGCACAAAGTGTGACTGTAAAACCGACTGGTTCTGGATTCGATCCCCACTCGAAGAGATGAAATATTTACTTAAATTTATATTTCCATTTCTTCGCTCTAGTGTCGTGGCAAAGCGCGGCGTTGAGTTCTGCCACTCAACACGCAATGCCTCCAGAATTCGGCAGAAAGTGGAGAACAGAGTGTCTTAACACTAGGTTCCCTCTGACTACCCTGCTGTGTGCGGGACACAGCGTGAAGCTGATTTGATTTGATTTTTGATTTTGGGTTCTTTTAAATGTTGTTGTTTTAAATTAACAACGACCTAGTAATGGTAGTTTAGAGGAGGTGTGATTGTCTTCTTATCTCTGTAACGGTTACTATGATGCTATCTATGAAACGCAATACTTTAAATGATCTTCGGGTTATTCTGACGTAACGACTATCACAGATGCTATTTCTAGAATTAGGATCATTGCTCGGCGTTTCTTTTAGAGGACTAACAAGCCCATTTGAACCCCCATCTTATGTATACATATGCAGAATAAGCCGCCAGCATAATTTTTTGTGCCTTACATAGCAGGATAGGCTGAGGGAACCTGGGAAACTAGTGTTAAGACACTCCCTTCTAATTAAGATGCTTCCGTTAACCACTTTCCTCTGAATTTTGGAGATATTGCGTATTGAGTGGCGAAACTCAACGCCACACTTTGCCTCGTTACTAGAGCGAGGAAATAGAAAACTTAAATATTACATTTCCTCTATTAAGAATCCAATCCACAACTCGTAGCGTTTAATTTCGCAAGCTTGCGATCCTGTGCCATGACTCTCCTTGACGACGAACTCCTTATAAGAATAGGACCTACCTGTTCCATAACCAATATTATTTTCTCAACCATAATATTATTATTGTAGCATTTAAACAAGAATAAGGAGAAGATTTGACAGTTCTCTAAAGCACAGCTTACAATGAGTACAGTCGAACACAGAATGGCTTATCCCGCTGTCTACGTTAACAAAGCGGCTCTCGGCGACGCTGCGGTGAGCTTAATAGTGAAACTTTATTCACGCGAAAATTCTTAGTTTATTATACAGATGTTTCAAAGATTTCTTTGAATTTTTGATTGCTTTTAAAATGTTTTTTTTTTTTTTTGGATTTGGATTGGAGACCAAAACGATTACTTCTATAGTGAAATAGGCAAATAAAATTTTCTCGACCTTTTGTTCGAGGCAATGTATATTAAAAGTTTTCTTTATCTTTTAATAACAGTCTTTTAAAACTAAACCATTTAATATCTTTAGACATATGTTATAATATGTATTATATAAATTAAATAAAATATAAGTTTTAATTTTTATTATTTATTAATGTAGCTCATGGCGTTTTGTATATCATCAATGTTTTTAAATTTTCATGTTTTAAATATGAGAAGGATGTAATATTCGAGGATTTTCACATATACTTTCAGGATTTCTACTTCCTGACATCAGTCTACAATCTACTCCACCTTGCAAAGTCGTCAACGTTCCTCTTGACTCACTATTAGAGACCTACGTGACAGCGCAATGTTTGTGGGTTCGACTCCCATTTGGAAGTATGAATTATTTTCATTCAATTGCTCTGGTAAATAGATAAAACGCGAGGGTTAGTTCCGTCACTCAATCTGTTTCGGATCTATTTTGTCATTATCGGAATATGTTTCGGATATTAGGCGGCAATCGGGAAACGTAGTGTCTTAATACATGGCTACGAGTATATGCGGAATACGTAGAAACAAAAATATATATATATTAAAAATATTAAGTGTATTTTTTACTATAATTATAATATGCAATCAAGACATTCCAGATTATTACGTAATATATTTATGTTATAAAGATTTTATTGTAAGTTTTATTTGTGTCAGAGTATTTTTTTTAAATAAATATGATCTTAGATTCTAGGCAATGGCTGTAATTATAAAAGTATAAAAAAGTAAAAAAAAAGTTAATTCAACGTCATTGAAAACTCTACTAACTATCAATATGCACAAAATGAATAACGGAAAATAGACGACAATAAAAACTTAAAAAATATCAGCGATTCATGTATTGTATATAACGTCAAACGGAACGTCAAATTGTTTTTTTTTTTACAGTTTTCCAATTAAATATAGGTTAGATCATAAAAATATAGTAGAAATATAAAATATTTTTATATATTATAGTTTTAGNTTCCAGGTGCGGCAGCTGAGTAACAAGTCGGTGTCGTGGATCCGGCGCCGCGACGCGCACATCCTCACCGTGGACCGCTTTACGTTTATTGCCGACGAGCGCTTCCAGGCCTTCCTTGTGGAAGCCACCGACACGTGGACCTTGCAGGTTGCTTATTTATTTCAGATATTTGAAGCTTTAATTCAATACCTACAGTTTTTATACATAGTAATTAGTGTTTAACATTAATTTTTTATTATTTTACAATACCTGGAAACTTGACTCATTCAATTTCATACAATACATGAGTACTTCTTACAGTATTTGGCTTAGGAAAGCGAATTATATCGATTTTAATTTATAAAAACATAAGAATAATAAAAATATATAATTTAAAAAATGGAACGCATGGAATAGACGCACGGAAGACAAAATTATGATTGATTTATTCCTAGTGGATATTCGAAGTCAAGTTATGGATAAGAGTGCTTAGGGGTTCTGAACTGGGAAAAGACCACTATCTAGTCGTTGCTAGAATAAGGGGTCTGTCAGCAGGTTGGCGCAGCTACACGAGGTGTCCAAATTTGGAGGCGACGATCCAACGATTAAAGAGGAATATCAAGAAAGAGTTTCCAAAAAGCTAGAAATGGAAATATTGAAGTATGCTGGCAAAACATTAGGGATTGTATGGAGGAAGCAGCGTTAGGAGTATGTGGTAAAGGAAAAAAGGCATTAGCAAAAGGAGAATGGGATGATGAAGTGCAAGATGCTGTAGAAATAAAGAAGACATGGCTGGATTATAAAGCCTCAGGTAAAGGATTAAAGTATGAGAGAGATAAAAACAGAATGAGATATGAAAAAACGCACAACTCTCAAGTAACAGTGATGAGCCTGATGTAGCTGACGACAAAATCTGTAGGAAAGAAGTTGAGAGTGCAATACGAAGTCTGAAAAGTGATAAGGCTGCGGGAGCAGATGGAATTACTGCCGAAATGACGAAATATGCTGTGCTACGAGTCTTGGCCTGGTTCTGATTTTTGTGCAATTAGTGCTGAAAATCAGGGGAGGTCTCAGACGATTGGCCAGGTGCAGTCATCGTACCTTTGTATAGAGACAAAGGTTCACAGATAGACTGCGCAAGCCATATGGCTACTAAAGTTTATCCGAGAAGAGAATAAAAATGCAAGAGAGATCCGGGGCCTTACTCTTGAAAGTAATTTCAATCCCATTTTGACGTCCAACATTGTCCAATGCAATCCTGCAGCGACGTTATTTTGGTACTCTTGAAACCTCCAATACCAATACTCTCAAAGTGGGATTACTATTTTTTTGACCAATTCTAACGCCGTTATAACTGACAGTTAGTGTTGTACACTTTATACCGATAAATCTGCGATACATAATTAACATTCATTAGTCCTTGAAATAATTTATTTACATGCACATTTTTCGCAAAAACAATAATTATAAATCACATTTATTTTGTTTTACTTAAAAAACAATGAAACCTTTGAAGTCGTTCTAAAAAATGGATATATTTTATCTGTATGTCTAATTATTTAGAATGATTTGTCAAAAAAAACATTTGACATATGTATTTGTATTATTATATTAATGTTTATGTTATCAGTTATAATAAAGATGTTTCTACAATCGATGTGCATTTAGCCTATAAATAAATGAAAAAGAAAGTTGAAGTATACAATTAAATAAAGTATAACAAAATAACAAAGGTTAAATGCCTTTGAAGTTCACGCGAAAACTAATGGTTGTTTTTATTTGAAAGATACATATTTTTTTATGTTAATGGATAACGCTTAAATGTGCATATTTAAAGAAACAATTATGATTAGTCTATTATGTTTATAAAAGTGATTAAAATAAAAGTTTTAATAAAAAAATGTTTTACAACTGAATGTCTTTTTATTATATATAATAAGAATATTGATATGTACCATTATCATATAATGTATAATATCATAAAACTTAAAGCTATACATTAGTGTCAATAAGTACGTAAAATTTGATAATTTTTTATTGTATAAAAAAGACCAAAAGACAAACTTTTTTCTTTAACTATAAAAAAAAACTGAAAATAACAATATAGTGTAATGGTTTGCTTTTATTTTCTTCTTGCCGTATATTTAATATTTTGTTTTAAATGCCAATTATGTAATTAAACAATAATAATTAAAACACATCTTCTTTATAAGTTTAATAAGATAATTTACATATTGTTACATCTGAAACATTTCTCTTTAGCATGAGATTCATATATCTAATTACAAATAAAATTCTAAAAACACTTTATTGCATAAAGATAATACATTCATTTAAATTTGTACTTATTGAAAGTATAAAGATTGTATAAATATCAAACATTTATATATACATACACTATTCATACATAAATACAAACATAGATATTATATATACATTTATATAGAGATACAGTTATAGACATATATATATAAATATTCGAGTACTTTAAAAATATTATGACATATCCAATCACTCATACTTTTGAGCATTTTTGTAAAGTTTTGATAAATTCAAAATAATTTATTTGGAAAGCTAATTTATTTCATTATTATTTAATTTGTTTCATTAAATTAAACAATATAGTACAGTAGAATATAATTTTGTTACACATAAGTACATATTTACTCGGTAATTGTATCAATTAATTAAATAATAATAATATTTTAAATAACTTTATAAGAAAATTCAATGTCTTACTGTATTGCTCAACTATTTTCAACTTTCAAAGTAATTTTTATTTTACAACAAACATTGTTAGACAATACCTTAATATTAAAATAAAAAAAATACAAATTTATTTATAAGAATATTTATATAACTTGTGGACTAAAATAAACCTATTTTCTGTTTCTTTCCTTAATTTTGTAGCTATTATATGTTTTTAGTACCTGTCAGTCAGTTGTAATGTTTGGAGACTTTTTCTACCTACCTACCAAGTATATAACACTTTAACATGTATGTTGTCACTTGCAATATGTGTTATTTATTTAAATTGCTGCACCCTGTGTTTCCATTTGTGAACATTTTTGTTTATTTAGATTGAATAGAAACGTGAATATTAGTGAAATATTCTTGTAAAATTCCTGTAAGTATCTACATCTAGAGGTCATCAAGTATCCACTTTTGGGCATACATATGGTCACCTAAAAAATGATAGTAATAAATCCTATTCTTACTATTGTGGTTTAAAAATATTTAAGTACCAACTATTACATTGGTATATTGGTACTGAATGATATATTGGTAGATATTTAAGTTCTGTTTTACTGAACTTGGCCACGCGCGACTACTTAAAAAAAAAGAGTCAAATAGCCTGTTGTTATTTATATAAATTTGTAATTTTCAGGTGAAATACGTGCAGGCGCGCGACGCTGGCGTGTACGAGTGTCAGGTCGGCACCGAGCCCAAAATGAGCCATTTCGTCCAACTTAACGTTGTCGGTAAGAACAAAAATGCATTATGCTAATAGTATGTAAATACAACGGCAATAATAATATTATTCTCTAATATAGTTATAGTATAGCACAGTTACTACAAACATTGCAGTGCCAAAGATCGAGATCGTGGGCGAGGCCGACCTGTACGTGAAGGCGGGCAGCACGGTGAGCCTCAAGTGCGTGATCACGCAGGCGCTGGAGGAGCCCGCGTACATCTTCTGGTACCACAACGACGAGCGCGTGCTCAACTACGACCGCAGCCTCGTGGAGATACGCATGGAGCGCCTGGCGCCCGACACCACGGTACATATACATTATTGTTCGAATTAGTAGCCTAAGTTTGATAGTATTATCCTACTCTTTAGATTTATTAATTGCATTACAGATCGGAAACTTGATAATATACAATCCCCGACGAGAAGACTCCGGCAACTACTCGTGCTCGCCCTCCAACCTGGACTCCGCCTCCGTAGTACTGCACGTCCTTAGCGGTGAGTGGGGTCTTAACGTTATTTTGAAACCAATGTATGAAATAGAGATTGTCGTAAAATATTAAGACTTGACACTCTGACCTGGATACTTACCAAAGTTATAAAACTATTTTTTGAATATGCCGAAGAAGCTCCAAAGTTGGGCTTTATAACGGAGTATCCACTCTGGCCTATTGTTCCACGGCATTTCCCTATTCGCCACTCTGGACATTCATACATGCCCGAGAATTGTTTATATTTTATAAAAGCAATTATTGAGTTTTGAGACAGAAATCTCTTATTCGAATTAGTGATAGATTCCTACGAGACTAACAGTACAGTCACTACTGACAATTTTTATGTAGCATGCCTAAAGATTTTTTGTAGGAAAAACATTAAGATTATTTTAATAGTAGTTACAGTTTTTTTTTATTGGGCTGAAATTGTTACAGTCGAGAATTAATATTTAAATGATAAAGGATGTCTCACCAAAAAACCTCTGTAAAAACCGGCCTAGTTTCGATGAAGCTGTTTTCTCTATAAAAAGTACAGTCAATCTGGGTAACTTTGATTCTTCAGATTACATTGCCAGTCGGACCTCGGCAATAGCTTCGATATTTTTTTCCGTATGATATAATACTATTGATCATTTTTATCTAATATTTCTTAATTAACAAATGTTAATTTTAAAAATGAAAAGAAACTCAAACCAAGGAAAACACAAATAAAAATGAAGATAATGAAACTTTAACACCATTAACTTCAAACATGCTAAATGAATTGCCGTCTGAAATTTAAAAAAGTAAATATTATGATGATGTTGTATCTACAGTAGATAGACACCAGTAAAACTAGTACAAAGAGCCTGGTTCTATATAACTGATGCCGATTTCAGGAGGATTATGAGGGGAACGGGAATAGACAATTAATATTCAGGTTCTAACAACTTTTTTGTTTGTTTAAATGATGTTGACTTATTTTCTTTTTAATTTGCCAAAATGTTTTTTATTAAACGTGTTTTTAAGAATTTTTTATCCTTATTAAAAATATATAGTATACAAATAACAAACGCTCTAGACTGATTCTCCATTTTTTGCAATATAAGACAAAACTGCGGAATGATTGTTTTATTACATTAGTTTCACCCATTATTTAATAATAACATGAACCAATGCTACTAAGATTAATAAGAAGAATCATTCTGACCACGTATGTATGGCTCTTTGTTTGTTAAACTTACCCATTTGATGGAGGTAACTATGACAGAATACAAGATTCAGATTTTTTTCTACACTAATATATTTTAAAAGATTTATGTTAATGTATTATGAGAGCACTAATAAAACAAAAACACTCTTGCAATGTGCTTTAAATTCTGAAGGATTGTATAAAATTATGCTTGTATCTGTCAAAGTTTCCCAGGTTGACTGTAACGAAATATCCTTAGTACGTTTTTATATTAATATAGTTAAATTTTATGTGATCAATCATTGCACATACTTTAGACATGATTACGTGTATGTGTAAGTTAATGGCCAAGTTACTTAAAATTGGGCTATCTTATTAAAAAAGAAGAAGGTTTGAAACGTTGAAAGAAGAAGGTTCGAAAGGTTTGCTTTACCTACAGTTTTCATTACTTAGGTTTACCTAAAGGTTTCATAACTTTTTATAGACAAACAAACAGCTTCATCCCGACTTGGCTGTTGCATGGTTTTTTTGAATGTTTTTGGTAGGATTTCATTTCTTTTTATAAGAAGCCGGTTTTTACTTGATTAGTTTACCAGATCTCTTAGTGCTATAGATCAGAGTATATGGGAGTGACAGCTAAATCAGACATGGCGTGTCGGATAATGGGCATATTAGGTTTTATTAATAAACTTGTTTTTTGTGATGTGCATAATGTTAACACCAGGCTAATAGGCTTAATCTTAGTACACCTGTAACTCGGTTGCATCGAATACGCAATTCTTTCATGGGACAATGTGTACACTTTTACAATAAGATCCCAGAAAACGTCAGAGAATGTTCTATATCACGATTTAAAAAAAATGAGAAAAGACGTTTGTGTGTTAAAGGTTATTACTAAATTAATGATTTTGTAAATGATAACACACTTTGGGAATGAAATGCTCGCTCCAGTCTGTTTCAAATGTATCACTGTCACTGTCACAAATAATTAAATAAGTATTTGTATAAAATTGATTAAAAAATAAGTCCCGCCTCGTTTCTTGCGCCGGTTCTTCTCAAGTCTGAGGCATTAACTTTAGTGAACTGGTGGTAAATTATTTGACGTTCAAAAAATAAAGCATGTACCTTCTTATTTTGAATAAAATTATTTGAATTTGAATTTTAAATTAAACATATGTACATCAATAAAACAGGTCCATCATACTAAATAACTTTTGTTAACCTTGACCTTTCCATTTGTCCCATAGTTAAGCCGAGCTCTTAGGGTTCTTCATCACATACTACATTAAATAATTTTCCCTTTATGTGTAACTCTACTCCCGTACCAAATTTCAGGTCTCTAGGTTTATGAGAATTGAGAAGTACTAGTAATACAGCGTGAAGCTTCTATTTTGATGATCAGTAAGTTAGTACGTGACCAAGTCAGTGTCGAAAAAGTGAAACATTAAAAACTAAACTAAACTAGCTTCACGCTTTATCCCTAGTCAGATAGAACGGAGCGCCAAACGCTACGGTCTCTACATACCACTTTCGCCTCATCCACTGTCATCAACCTCTTCATAAGTGCCCTCTTGGGGATCCTCGTGCTTTTTACATTACCTTCCTTCAGTATCTTTGATACTATGTTTTCGAAGGTCAACCGAGTTCGACGTGCCCAAACCAGCTGAGCACGTTCTTCTTCATTCTCACCGTGACATCCTCGCTAGTACCTGCCATTCTGTGTATCTCTTCATTGCGGATTCGATCAGCTAAGCTGACTCCGCATATCCTACAAAGAGATCACATCTCCACAGCTTTCATCTTTCTTTCATTCTTCTTCTGTAATACCCACGTTTCCCTGCCGTATAACAGTGGCGGTACCAAAGAGTCCAAGTGAAACATTGCTTTCGCATAACTTCACAATTACATGGTGTTCGCTTATAGCTTAGAAGAAGACATATAATTTAAAATAAAAGCAGAAGTTCTCAAATAGGGGCAAGAAAATACGTCAAAATGATTCTAGAAAAGGATGGTACGGCAGTGCTTTGCTTCGCGCTCGACTTCCCAATGTATTATATAAGTGTTATGTAATTGTTATAATAATATTTAATGATAAATTATTATTATCAGTCGTCCATTTCTCGGTACAGGCGAGCAGCCCGCCGCGATGCAGCACGGCAACAGCGCGGCGCCGACGCGCGCGCACCTCCTCGCCGCGCTGCTGCCCGCGTTGCTGCCCGCCGCGCTGCTGCTACTGTGAGTATGGCCGGTGCCGACCATGCTCACCGTGCTGACGGTGCTGACCGTGCTCACGGTGCCGACCGTGCTGACGAGTGACGTGTTCGCAGGTTGCAGTGTCACGGCGAGGCCTCGTCCAAATAGCGCCGGCACGGCACAGCACGGCACGCCGCAGACCTCCCCCCGCGACTCTACCGCGGGCTCTTTGTAAACTTTGTAAATATTATATTATAAATTATAAAATATATAAAATGTTTTGATCGAAGTGACAGCGACCGGCGGGATGCGTTCCGGCGTGACTTGTATCGGTGCCGTCGTTCGTTATATCGAAGCGTTGCGCTAGTGATAGTGTTTTTTTATTAACGAGTCCTAGTGATAAGTATGATTTCCGCGCCTCATCCCGGAACGACGCCGCCACGGGCAGTGATACCAGTACATAAGTTTGATTCATTGACACTGTTACTGCCTCACTTGTAAATATATAAATGTAAGTATAATATAAATAAAGATGAGATCGTTGAAACATTCACTGTTGTATTATTTCATCACATATGTTTGCTTCTCACTTCAAAAACGAAATCGTAATGCCTTTAATTATAATTATTCCTATTTAGAGTAGCTAACACTTCAATTCTTTCTTCTGGTTCATTATAGTGATTAACCTAATTAATAGTTGATAAAAATTTGGAGCAGTTTATACCACAATAGATAAAGTAATCTATCAAGATTAATTAAACATATTTTTTATTTTTAATTTGAAATGCCAAAAAAGGCCATGATTTGTAAAGAAATAAACAGACGTATGTAACTTGATGTAGCGTAGCGTGGAGTTCTAAGTACTATATACCATAACCGCCTTATTCATAAAAAACGCTTATAGAACGTTCATTAGTTAAAATGCTCTTTAAGCTTATGAAACGTTCGATAAAGATGCGTATTCATAACAGTTCTGTAAGCCTAATATATGGTTTATAAACTAAAATGTTTCCACTACGATGAAATTGACAAGTAAGCTTGTCAAGTATACCGAATTGACTACACATAATATGGTACACATTATCTAATTTACCAAATACGTCTAATCATAGACATTATTACGGATTAAAATCATATTTTGTTGTTTCTGGTATGTTAAGTTACCGCTCAAGCTCAGTGACATCTACGATGATGCAACCAAGCGTATATGTACTAATATTTGTTTACGTAGTGTTCTGTGCCCCTCGTTTGTTTTATTTTAAATATTACGTAATTATTATTATAAAATAACATCAGAATCGAAAATTGTTCAGAGTAAAAAAAGCCGAGAAGTGAGAATTGTTTGGAGGATGATAAAGTTGGTTTGACTGATACAGCTAATTGGGCCACGTAAGTTTTGTTTTGAAGACATTCATACGTCTGTTATACTTTAATGCTTATGCTTTTATTCCATAGATGATCTTGAAAGAATTGATCATAGAGAGAGTTTTTAATTATTGAAAATAAAACGCAAAAAAGGTAGCGGCCTGTGCAGGATATACGCAAAAGCTCCTTAATGAGATGAATTTACATAATAAAATTAAGCATTTCGTGTTTATAGTTACTTATTATGTTAATAACAATTAATGTTTCAGTTCACACTCAAAACTCTGCTACAAATTAAAGCCCAATGGGATATTATAAAAATGAAAAATATCTTAAGAAGTACATGTACATTGAAAGAACGCAGATGGTAAAAACTGTGGCCTGTGGCCCCCTCGTGAGTTCACGGTAGACTCAAATTAATTTAAATCAGATAACCAGGTACATTTAAAAATATGAACATTTGGTCTTTAATATTTCGTTTTGAGTAAAGAAATATTTATGTATAATAATTATATAAATTCTTGTTTCAGTATATAACAGAATATGATATAGAAATATTACAGAGAAAAAACCAATGAAATAAAATATAATATACGACAAAACTCACTGTTTCCCTGTGACAATACCGGAGCAGAAAAAGAAATGGTATGTGTAATGATACATACAAATACTGTCCCATCCTATTTTGTTTTATGTGTTATTCATGAGTAAATAAGACATGTTAAACATAAATTACTGTGCTGCATGGATAAAATAACTGTAAATACCACAATACCCAGAAATTAATTTCAATTTTATTAAGCCCTTCTGTATAATCTATAAAACTCATCATCAAAACATTTATTAATACCTAAGTGTCGGATAACACTTAAAAAATGTCAAAAACAAATAATTTGTTGGTATATTTATCAACCAGTTACTCTTGTACGAAAGTCTTATTAGACTAAATTTATTTTGCATCATAATACATTAAATAACTTTCACTACCTAAACAATGCTCAGAAAGTAATTCTGATTATATTTTTTAGAAACTAGCACTTGTACACACCCTGCATACAACACCGGCAAACAAGAAACTTTGTAAATTTAAAAAATAAACATGTATGTTGAATGAACTCATTTTTATTATTATAACTATAACTATAATACAATAACTGATTCATGTATTACTAGAACATATAAAATTGAAACAAATTCTCAAAAATCAATCAGTACTATCTACAAGCTATATTATAATTAGTATAACAAATTTGTAAATAAAATGTATTTCGACATAATTAATACATACTTGTTTGGAAAACTTATATTAAAAAGAATAATAGATATAGTAAATGTTTGGTTACAGCAAGGCAATAAAAACAGTGCAGCTCAACAAATTGCAGAAAATGAAATTGCCTACAGAAGAGAAATGTACGAAGCCCAGATGGACAATAAAAAGTAAAAAAAAAACTTTTCGAAGAAGAATCATATATATAATCAATCAAAGAGAATCTTTAATAATAAAATTATATTATAAGATCAAATAAAATTTATAGATATGTACATTTTCTTTTTATTAACCAACCAGCCAGGGTTTTCTTAGGGTACATTTTTGTGAGTAACCAACTAACTGCTCACAAAAATTTACCCTAAGAAAAATTTGTCAAACAGCATATAGGTATGCATTTATACTACCAAATCCCTAAGTACTCTGGACTGTTCATTTCTATTCTATACAATCACTTTCATTTCTATACAAAGTCACTCAAAAGCATTTTTCCACAATATTTCTGTTCGCCATATGTGCTTCATTATATTTTAACTCGCTTCGGTTTTGAGGGTTCAGAATAAGATGAACTAAATTATGTCATAACATGCTCTTCTTTACAAAAAGTACTGGGCATTTTAATACAAGCTGAGTATCGAGCAAGTGCACATGCAACTCGGCCACAGATCCGGCTAGTGGTTGCTTGAGACAATTCATGGTATACTTAAGCATCCTCTTTATACTGTAAGGAAAAAAGATAATTTAGTAAGTAATTGTACACGAATACGTGTCACTTGTACGTGTTGTATCAATAGTATATTCAAGTCATGTAAAATAAAAATACTTACCTCTCGACTACCCCATCATCTTCAAGCAGCTATTACTTTGATTTCATGTGAGGTACCAGAACCTGTATAATTTAACTAGAGATCATCACACACCAAGATTATTATAAAATTCGCAGTAGATTTCGTTCAAAAAAAATGGATTACGTCTGCTTTTATACATCCTTCTTCGATGTGAACTGTTGTGTTTTCAATTCCTACCGTTGTTTCCAAAGCATCTATGCTTTGTAAAGCTTCCATTTTAATCATAAAAGTGGCAAATTAACACAACTTGAGTAATTTTTAAGGGATTGGATTGATGCGAATTGTATTAACTATATTGACAGGCTATTTATAATATTTTGTGTACATCAAATGTCATTTTTAATGATCAGCTGTCGAGAATCGCCCATTTTTTATTTTATAGAACGGCTATAGTAGGGTCTTGGCCTCTGTAACTTTACAATAGGCTTATAGAATTGTTTAGCGCTAAAATGCTGTTATGAATATGACTTTTTGACGTTTTTCTTATAGTGGGTTTATAGAACACTTTATCTGTTTCATAAAATTTTTATGAATTATGAATAAGACCGTAAATATTTTGCACGACAAATAATAAATAACTTATTTACTGACTAAATACATAATCTTAGAAAATAGTATGGTAAAGTACACTACAACACAATTTGGAATAACAATAAACTGTATATTTCTAGTAAAAGTAATGTTTTTAACTAAAAGTAATTACCTATAATTATACCTAAATTTAAAATATCAATCTAAAAACAAAAACACAACTATATTTAGATATTACGCTACTTTAACTACGTTGGATTTATATATCAAAAAACTATAAATTAATAAAACGATTATTTTAATTCACTCAAACACCGTGAGGAGAACAGTAAATGTTCGTAGTTTAGGAAGCCTACTGCCGCCAGCCGCAGTACCGCCGCAGCTGCGCGCGCACGCCGTGGTTGGGCTCCACGCGCGCGCTGCGCAGGCGCACTCCGGACATCGGCGACCGGAGCTCTTCTGCAACATAACCGTTATATAAAATATGACTAGAATTTGATTGATTGATGATTTGATTTGAGAATTTGTTACTTCTTCTGACAGCAACACTCACCCCCCGTGGCGGTGGCGGCCAGCAGCCAGTGCAGGATGTTCTGCCGCTCGTAGGTGAGCCCGTCGGCGGCGCGCGCCGGCTCGCGCAGCACGGCGTGCGTCAGCGGGCAGCGCAGCGCGTGCGGGGCGCCGCGCTCCTGGCAACGAACAACAAACTAAAGAAATTCATTTCATGAGAAAATTTTAAACAAGTGAACTGTAAATTCCTACAATTATTTTTTCCACGTCTATTACAATGATTTAATGTATACTTAAAAAAGCCGAAATTAAAAATGTATTCATTGGCAATTTATTAATATGTTTTTATTCAGCTTTCGGAATCTTCGTTGATCAAATCCATTTACTTATTTTATTCAATACGAGCGACCCGCGGCTTCGCCCGCTACAACTACATGATTATTTATTTAATAAATAGAATTGACTGACAACTATAATGTCTTATAATATGCTTTTTTTACTACATTATTGTAACTTCTATAAGAATTTTTAATTGTTTTGATTTAAAAAATACAACCAATGTTGAAACTTGATATTTATAATAATATATTTTGAGCATTGCTACATAAAGCGAATTATTTATTATACGTATATATTTTTGTAATATTGCGTTTTTGTTACCTATGTTGTGTACGTCTCATCATAATTTTAAAACTCTGTTAAATGTACTGATGTCAGTGAATAATTTAATTTACTAATTCAGAAAAAGCCTTAAATGTTAAATTATTAATTTAGGTAAGGAATAAGTATTTTTTTTTTTGTAAAATAACTGTAATAATTGCATATTAACTCCTGTTGAAGCCAGTCGTGGCGCAGCGGCACGAGGTGTGACTGTAAAACCGACTGGTTGTGGGTTCGATCCCCACTCGAGGAGATGAAATATATACTTAAATTTATATTTCCATTTCTTCGCTCTGGTGTCGAGGTTANATATTTAGGTGACGGAGGGCCTCGTTGGTTACACCGTCTATACCGGGGCCCTTCCTTATGGCTGATGGAGAGAAGCAGGGCGGCGCTGCCAACGGTCATATAACTAAGACGTTTCGAATGTCATTCTTTAGCCCAGAATTTTACCAGCGCGATTCAGAAAATGATGCTTTGCTCAATGCTCAACCCCATCTATTGGCCTTAAAGTTAAACTGTAACTATTCGCACAGTTCATATAATTATATTTATCGAAAACGACGTTTTACTAAATACATATTATACAGTTAAAAATACAGATATGTTACCAACAATTATACATTTATTATAAGTATAAGTCTATACTTACACTTATAATTTGCCTGCGATTATTATATAGCAATCGATATGTATATATAGATTCCTATGTAATATACGCAGGCAAACTGTGCCCTGAGTTTATTCAAATGACGATAACTTTTTTTAATGAACCGATTTTGATGAAACAAACTTTAAATGTTATGCTGAATTAAAACACAACAATTGGTGAAAGTTTTAAAGAAATTGGTTCACTACTTTCGGAGTTAAACGTGATATAGAACGACAGACAGACAGACAAAAAATTAAAAAAATATATTTTTGATTTCTATTATTCTTTTTAAGTATCCCTCTATCAATCAAAAATAGTAAATGTTCGGACAAAATATTTTTAATGTTTCATTATATGTATGTACAGCTTTTAGTAAGTAAAATTGTGAAATATTATCAATAATTATCTATAGATATATATAAACAGAATTAGAAGAAAATACACTTAAAACATAGGAAATAAAATAGAAGCGGGCGAAGCCGCGCTATGGACGCTTTATTAAATAAAAAAGCCAGCGAAGCCGCGCGAGGGCCGTTAGTACAAAAAAAGTAATATAAACCAATTCGCTTGAGAGTTCATCTCGACGCAGCCAGAGCAATTCATCAAGTAACCGCGCTCGTACTTCTCCACATTCATCTTCTAAACTTGATTCACTTTTGTTTTCTCCTAAAAGGAAATCGTATATACAGCTACAGGTACTTATTAGAAATTATATTTAACATACATTCCCATAAATAGTAAATTATGTTTCCTTGAAAACAATTTTTCAATTCCGCCTCGTAGGAATATAATCAATATTTTAAGTATTATAATTTTTTCACTTTGAAAAGACGAAGCATGAGTTGAATGCAACAACTCGACACGAAAAAAGTATATCGTATTTGAGCAGAAAGTGGAAAACGGAGTGCCTTGACACCCGGTTCTATATATCGCAATAGGTATGAATCTGGTTGTTTCTACATTTACATTATTCTAATGTTTATGTATTTTTTTTAAATACTAAAAATAAATAAGTGGATAAACTATACAGGTGATTAATAAATAAACACAGGAGATAGAAGAGATAATATTCTATCATTTTTACCCGAAACTATATTATCACAAATTTTACCGTATGATAGCTCTACTATTGTCATTAAAAGAAATATCTTAATACGATACATACGCAATAAAGACCTCATAAAAAAATAATTATCATGTTTTTCCATCAGCTATTGATATTTTTTGATACCACAAAGCTGCCAGAGTTCCTTAATTATTGAGTGAAAAAGTTTGAAAAAGTTCAAATTTTGTCATAAGTTGTGATTTTCATTTAACGTTCTATAAAAGAATTTGTACTCAAAAATTATTCCAATAATTTTAAAAACATCCTTATTTTTTTTCTTCTTTCGTTTGATAACTTAAATTTAAGATATAACTGATGATTTTTTTTAAGATACAACTTAATTTACTTCTATTATTAATATTTTTTTTGCTGATTTACGTTATTATATGAAATAAATAAAAAATAAATAAATCAGCTTCACGCTATATCCCCCACACAGCAGGATAGGCAGAGGTAATTTAGTGTTAAGACACTCCGTTCCCTACTTTCTGTCGAATTCTGGAGGCATAGGCATTGCGTGTTGAGTGGCAGAACTCAATGTCACATTTTGCCTCGACACCAGAGTGAAGAAATGGAAATATAAACTTAAATAAATATTTCATCTCCTCGAGTGGGGGTCGAACCCACAACCACTTGGTTTAACAGTTACATTTAGTGCCCCTGCGCCACGACTGGCCTCATATTATTTGAAATATTATATAATGTAGAATTTTTACCATATCCAAAAATAGTCATCAAATCTTTAATAGACTTATCAAGAAGTTGTGTTCCGGTGAGTGCAGTCTCTTGTATTGCTTCTAATAATCGAGATTCTTCCAAATCAGGTACTGATGATCCTAAAACAGCGAGTATAAATCTATGTATTAAGAAAAATTAAGTACCTACGTATTTGAAACACAAAAAATTGAGTATTTAACCATTTTTAGTTATTAAAAAATATATATCTTTTACTTTCACTATTTTTGAACGAACTCATTTAAAAATTGTTTTTTTCTTATCATAGCTTTAGCATATACATATTGCGTATATGCTAATCGTTGCAGAAAAATCCAGGTGTGATGCAGTGTAGTGTGAGAATCAATTAGGTAAGTAAATATAATAGTCAGCAGTTAGTTAACATTGTAAAGAAATTCTAAAAATAAAGTTTACTTAAGTTTCGATATACTCGTAGTTTCAAGGCTTAGCACTATTACTATGCGTATTGACCTGGCGGTCTCGTCACGTATTCTCGTAGCCACCTCGCGACCCCCGCAGCCCCCCACGCGCGCACCTCCGCGCCCTCCTCCTCGTCCAGGAGGTGGGGGTCGGGCAGGCTCCACAACGCCAGCGCGCCGCCCAGCTCGCCCACGGCCAGCGCGCGCGCGGTCGCAGGCAGCAGGCGCACGGCGGGCGCGCCCCCCGCCGCGACCGGCAGCGCGACGAGCGCGAGCGCGCTCACCACCCCGCCCTCTCTGCGCACGCGCCACACGCGCGCCCAGCGGTCCGCGCCGCCCGTGGCCAGCCACAGCTCCCCCGCCCCCTTCCCCGCCGCGCCCCAGCGCACGCACTGCACCGCGCCGCCGTGAGCCGGCAGCGACTTGGCTAGTCTCAACGAGCCTCTGTCTATGCTAGTGTCGGTGACTCCTTCGAGCTCCACCCACCATAGTTTCACCAGAGCATCTCTTCCTCCCGTCGCGAGGAAATATGTTTTAGTATTTTCTTCAGAATCTTCGACTTCAAAATTTGGAGCAAAATCACAACTTAGAACTCCTGAATGTTTATGGAATAAATTTAGACGCTTTCATTTATTATAATAATTAATTATGTATTACATAATTATAACCAGGCCAGCCTATTGGTGCCAGTCGTGGCACAGGAGCAACCGTGTAACTGTAAAAGCTACAGTTTGTGAATTCGATTCCCACTCGAGATAATTATTTACTATTTTTATTTCCTTGCTCTGGTAACAACGTAGCGCGACCTTAAGTTTCACCACTCAAAAGGAATTCGCCGAAAAGTGGAGAATGGAGTTCCTGAAGTAGTATGGATTCGTTGGGTGTTCAACAATTCGTTCAAAAATTCGTTGGGATTCGTTCAACGAATGCCAGTGTGCCAGACCCCGCGNACGTTCTTGGTGAAGTGTCCCGGGGCATGATGGTGGAAGTAGTAAGTGCAGCTCGCCCGCTTCACCCCCCATCACGAATACTCGCCCGTCCGCCGACCACGCGCAGCACAAAGCTGCTTCTGCCAAACCCGTATAAACACTAAAACGATTGGAAACGAAGAAATATTTAATTACTAGTAAAGTACAAATTTGTTGCCTTGATAACATGTTCTATAAGTATAAAGAAAAATGTATAAAATGCTTATTTTTTATTGTTTATGTTGTAGAAATTATTTTAAAAAATGTTACTAAGCTGTAATGGGTCTGGGCTAGGCGGATTGATCCCCCAAAGAGCTGCATGTCCGTCATCGCAAGCAATCAAAAGTAAAGGTGGACGATGAGTAGAGAGACGTGTATCGCGAACTCCGCCGCCTCCTTCTCCCCCGCAGGCATTTACACTTTCCGCTGAAAACACTACCAGCTCACAACCTGACTAGTGAAAAAAGACTATTATCTATCTAGTGCCACCCTGATTATACAATTGATAAGCACATTCTACCAACCTGCACGTCCCAAAGGCGCGCACAACCGTCAAGACCACCACTTAGAAGTAAAGCGCCATCGGCACCAAAATCAACAGATTGTACAGGATATGAATGCGCTGCCAACTCCAGTTCCAGCTCAAGTACGATTTTTTCTTGCCGTAGCCATTTAAATACTCGTACGTAACCGTCACTAAAAAAATAACATTGAGTACTTACAAATATACCAAATTGTAACTGACTGCCCACTCTACTCAATAAAATATTTAAATAATAATTTTAATATTTTAGTATGGCTCGTGATTCGTCTAATATAGTTAGAATCCTTCCGTAGTGATTGTAAGTAATCCAAGATCTTTTAGAGATTCAGAGGTAACAGTATTAATATGAAATGTAACATAGATTTAATATAAATACAAATAAAATATATTATGATAAATAAAATGTCATAGTCTGTCCGTTTCAATCTCTCGTGATATTTCTTAAGAATATCGTAGACGTCCTATCCTCCTCTCTGTTGTACCTACTCATTACTAATAGTTATAACTAAGGGGAGATAGTGACTGGCCCCGCACCCGCCACTTACCGTGAATTCCGGCCGTTCGGCTCTGAACCCTCCGGGACGGGTCGGAATAGCTAATATTTATGATTCATATAATGCTTTTACGAAAGATTAATTATTAAATAAATGATTCAAAGACCGAAGTCTAATATACATATTTGCAATGGAGTTGAGATTATTATAGGTAGGCCGTAGCTATAATTACATGACATATAACTCTATGCTTCACATATCAGATCGAACTCTCTTCCGCCAGGCGGCCGATTATGTGAATCAGTATGAATATGTACAGTATTAATATGAAATGTAACATAGATTTAATAATAATTACACTATAACTGTGTAGAATCGTTAGTTATAATAAAAGTAAGAAAGCGCAAGATTCGAGCGCAATACCGCAAGGCGGCCGATATGTTAAATAAACGCACGGCACACACCCACAGTCGTGTCTGGAACCGTAGGCGGACACTACTAAAATAGCACCACACACCTACTGATCATACAACGAGTTATATAACAACTGTAGAAAACGTTTTACACAGCCACCATCTCTTCATGAATGGTATTTGATTTTTTCCTTGTAATAAAAAATAATAAGGAATTTAATCACAGCGTGGTGCTCAATTTTCTTCAACATTGTCACGCTTTAGGGCTTAAAATAAGTATTGACTACATTTTCAGAAATACATATGTTGATTTGTGGTTTAGAAATATAATTTTGAATTTTGAAAATAACTCCAGATTTAAGATTTAAAGAAATGTTGATTGTTGTTACATATGTTGAATTGAAGTTTCAAAGTAAATATTTATATGAAGTTTAATTGCTATATTTTATTAACTTTACTCGTTTAACTTATAATAATCGAACCGAATGTATTCGGCCGAATACGAATATTGAAAAAGATGCCGAATACATCGAATACCGAATACCAAACGAATATTCGGCGCATCTCTAGTAAATAACTATTGAAAATTCTTTTAAACCAAAAAAAATCGATTCAAAAACAAAATATCTATTTAATTAAAATCATGTAAACACATTATATTCCTTAAAATATAAAATAATTACCTGCATGCAGTAGCTATATGTTCCTTAGAAACTGCAATAGAATTAATGGCAGCGACATGGGACACGCGCGCCAAGCAACTTGTCTCAGTACTTGTACACAGAAAGCCTTCTAAGTTTTCTATATCTGAATCCGTTTCGCTAACGGGGCCAATTCCCTAGTAAAATTAGTTTTAATTTAACTTAAAAGCATACCTGCTATAGCAAGGTTATAAATATATTTAATTGAAGTAGGTACTTAGAAGATACCAACCTCTAAGTCACCGAGCCCAAAATGGACGAGAGGATTACAATTTGGTTCTATGTCATCACTAATAAAAAAATTTCCTAACGACCACGTCCGGATAGATTTATCATTAGAGGCTGAAAATATTCAAATAAATCTATATTGTGAAATTGAAAAAAAATTAGACAAATACAAAAAGGAGCACCACGACGGTCTATCTGACGAGGCGTCAGGATTATATTAGAAAAAATATTGTATTGTCTTAAAATACGAACATTTTGCAAACTAAGGAGGAGATTTATAAAATTATATATTAAAAAAACGCAGTATTGATTTGTCACCTTAAACAATGTATCTAAAAAAGACAAAGCGTAAGAACCAAATGTTATAAGAGTACCTACCTACGTATTTATTTCGACCAATCGACAAAAATATATCAAGAACGAGGTATGTAAAAATAATAGAAATAGATTAAATTAATCGCTACCAGTAATCATATATCGTAAGTCGTGTGCAAGTTCAACGCAGGTGAGGTACCGCTCGTGCGCGTGCAGCACGTGCAGGCAGGTGGCGGAGGCGGTGCTCCAAAGGCGCGCCGTGCGGTCCAGCGAGGCGGAGGCTAGCACGCCGCGCCGCCAGCTCAGCGCCGTGACGGCGGCGCTGTGCCCCAGCAGGGCTCCGCCAGCGGACACGCGGCGCGCGCCCTCCGCGCCCTCCACGCGCCACAGCCGCACGCGGCCGTCGTGCCCGCCTGTGGCCGCGTCTCTTGCGTCTCCTACGGCACACAGAGCCCCCAAGTCGTGAGCACCGTCTTCCCATAATATTGGCGACGGACCCGTATCGCCTTCCCTCCCATGAGAAATGATTTCTAAAAAAATTACAAGTAGTAAGTGACTAAAAAATGGAAGATCACACCTTCTTTCATTTCTTTACAATTTATTAATAATGTTACATACAACACCTATTTTTTTTAACATCTTACCATCAAACTCAAAGACTTTAAGCACTCCGTCCGTGCAGGCGGTCAACAGGAGCGCGGCAGAGGAGAGCGTGGCGACGGCGTGCACGGCGCCCTCGTGCGCGCGCACGTGCGCCAGCAGTGCGCCCGAGCGCGGCGCCCACACGCGCACGGCACCGTCGTCGTGGCCCACCACGGCGCGCTCGCCGCCCGCCCACGCCAGCGCGCGCGCCGCGGCCGCGTGCGGCGCCACCAGCGTGCGCAGAGCGGCGAGCGTGGCGCCCGCCCACACGCGCGCCGCGCCGTCCACGCCCGCCGTCGCCAGCAGCTGGCCCGAGGGCGCGAACTGCACGGCCGTGACGCCGTAGCGGTGCGCGCGCAGCACCTCGGCGCGCTGCTGCCAGGCGCGCCCGGCGCCCCACAGCCACAGGCGCAGGGCGCCGTCGCCGCCGCCCGTGGCGAGGCGCGCGCCCGCCACGCTCGCGCCCGCCACCTCGCCGCGCCGCAGCCGCAGCGCCGACACCGGCGACGGCTCGCCTACCTCGTCCATCCGCACTACCTTACCTCTATGTGCTACTCTCTAAGCTGCTTCGTAAACCGTGAGCCTATGAATCCTTCGGCAGGATTTATAAACTTATTGTATAGCGCTAGAACATACGTATTATAAATAAAATAGTCACAAATGAGCGGTCATAATTTACGTGTTCGGTGACACCGACCCCGGTGAGTAATGGTGGTCCCGTCGCACCACCGTTACTGACGTGGACGTATCGATTGCAGGAGTGACCTCGAGTGACACCGCCGAGCTATTATAACTATTATTGTACTGATATTTTTATTAACATGTTATTGACCATAAACTTTCATCCAAAATAAATGTGTCAATTTTCAACTGTATTTGTACTTTAAAGCCCAGTTAAATTATGTAACATTCGATTATTGAAAATTTTGTTATAGGTCAGTTGCTAATTACAAGTTGAATTTAGAGATCACAAGACTTATGGATTATGTCAACAATATTTTTTTAAGAGATAACTACTTATCGGTTCAAAAAATAATAAGTGAGGGTAAACCGCTTCGTTACGTAAACTGTAACGACGCCAGTCTATCTGGCTTCCCTTTCTTTCACGCATACGGCAGCAACAGGCCCTCCTGTCTCACTCAGCACTAGTCGTATTTCGTACAGACTCTCTACTCTCTTTGACTCATTGTTTAGTGTGCGATAGACATATACTGTTGACAGGAAACAATTGGTATTAGGTTATAACCTAACACCAATTGTTATTTTTCCCGACTGCTAAGGAAGGGTTATGTTTTTCGCGCGTATCTTGTATGTATGTAATATTCTTTATTACCTCATATCTCCACAACCGCTGAACGGATTTACACAATTGAGGTATAGTTAGATTCGTATTAGCAGCCCAAGTGTTCTTAGATAGGTGACGTTAAAAAAAACAATCATGGCAGCTGTGGGACGCCATTGGACTTAGTGAAAAAAAAAATCATTTCGAACACCACAATATGGGTATCAAATTCAAGAGCTTAATACGAGGATTTCAAAAAGGTATATCATGATTATCATTACTCTAATAAATCCTAACAAAAAAGTGAAAAATAAAAAAAAAATTGTAAAAACAAAAACACCGACTGCATAAAACTAAAAAGAAAATAAAGAAGCCCAATAATTTATTAGGNCATTAGGATTAACAGTCGGGACCTCTTTAAATTATGCGGGGTTTCTGGTGAAGATTTTATAGATTGATGAATTACTTATAGGTCCCGACTGTTAATCCTAATAAACTATTGGGCTTGTTTATTTTCTCTTTAGTTTTATGCAGTCGGGGTTTTTGTTTTTACGAATATTTTTTTTTATTATAAGAATAAAAGAGGGCTTCCTTTCTTCCCGCTTCGCTTACTAACTCCTTACTTTCAATTATCAAAAAATAATATTTCATGGATCTCTTATTGTTTAGAGTATGAAATTTGATTATCTATATTAATTAATATTATAAAAAAGAAAATTTTGTTTTATTAAACGCCCTATTCGTATATATTGGTTATATTTGAGAAATTATTTTTATGTTGAATCAAATTTGGATTTTACAGTGTATCAATAAAATGCATATTTTAGAAGCCGTTGCAGTTTTAAAATGCGGGAGAATGAGTAGATGTGTGTAAATCGCCGCATTGTGTGTGATAGAACTCGCGAGTGCTGCGCACGGCGTGAGACAGTAGCTACTATCTATACTTCCCTCTGCCTGACCTGCTGTGTGCGGGAAACTACAACGAGAATCTTATTATCCCATTGCGCCACTATAAATTGAAATATGGACCTGGAAAGTCTGAAATATAGTAAATTACTATTTTTATAAATCGAATATCTAAAATATTATTTTTATAAATAACAAGCATCAAACTACCCTCGAAGCGTATCCTTTTCAATAAAAAAAAAATGACATTGAGTTATTCGTCCATTTGTTGCGTACATACTTAATTACTGCAAATTTAAGATCTTCAAATTCAATCCAAAACAATAACTTTCAAATCAGAATTTCATCTTCAAAACACGGGACTGAATATTGAACTCCTTAAAAATATATGCGTTGTGCACTTCTCCTACATATATTCAAATTCAAAATTCAAATTCAAAATATTCTTTATTCAAATAAACTCTTATAAGCACTTTTGAATCGTTTGGTCGCCGAAATCGGTTCAGAAAGCAGTTCTGCTGAGAAGAGCCGGCAAGAAACTCAACAGTTGCTCTTTTCAAAGTCAATGGTATAATATATAATTTTATTACATTAACTGGCAGCTATCCTGCATCACATTCAATAGACATTAATTCCATACATGTTTATCCTCTAAATATTCTTGAACAGTGTAATAAGCTTTACTTGTTAGTATTTTTTTAAAGCTACTTTAAACTGTGATAGTGGCAAACTTAGAATACACTGCGGAAGTTATTATATAGTTATTATATACACGTATACTCAGACCCATAAACGATTTATTAACTTTTTGGAGGCGAAAACGTGGCGTAACAAGTTTATCTTTATTTCTCGTTCCTATCGTATGCATATCACTTTTTTTATGACACTGTACATTTTGCCGGACAAACAGAATATCATAATATACAAATTGTGAAGCAACTGTAATAATACCTGCATCTTTAAAACCATCTCGCAGAGAATCTCGAGCTCTTAGATTATAAATTTATCTCACGGCTCTTTTTTGGAGAATAAATATTGAATTTATATCTGAAGCACTCCACCATAGCAACATTCCATAAGATAAGATACTATGAAAGTAGCTATAGTAGACTAGTCGGGCAGCTTCAACGTCCGTCATTTGTCTTACTCTTTTAATGGCGAACGCGAGGTGAGTTTATCCGCAAGTGTTTCCAGATGAGTGTTCCACTGGAGTTTGGAATCTATCGATAAACCTAAGAAAATAGCTGATTCCGACACACTGACTGTAAAATCACAAAACACTCCAATTGCATTTTGTGACTTCTCCCACGCGTCATAAATGTGCTTTAGGAGTGCAGCACCCGCATCTGTAGTGGACTTGCCTTTGGTGAAACCATATTCCTCGCTATGGAAACAATTGTTAATATTTAAGAAAATTGTGAGCTGGTTATATATAATTTTTCAAATATTTTACTTAAAGACGGCAAAATAGAAATCGGTCTGTAATTTCCGGGGTCAGATCTATCTCCACTTTTATAAAGCGGCACTATTTTGCTATATTTCATTAAATCAGGAAAAATACCAGATTCTACTCAATTGTTAAAAATTAAAGCAAGATAAGGTGCAATATTAGGCATAATTGTATTAAGAACTTTAACAGACATGGCCCATAAGTCAATTTTTTTTTAAATTAAGGCTTTTAAAAGTTTTGACAATTTCTTCTGGTGACACAGTCTTAAACACAAAATTTTGTCTACAACTAGTTACATGGTTTTTTAGTATTAATACTGCTTCCGAAGGAGATGATGGCAGTGAACGTGTAACTGCAATAGGCATTTCGGAAAAGAAATTTTGGAAAGTATTTGCCACTTCTAAACCTGAATTTAAAATTACACTGTTTACTTTTAATTGAATAGGTTCACTGACAGCTCTAGATCTCCCAGTTACAGTCGTAATACCATCCCATGTAGCTTTAATTTTATTATTAGATTTCAAAATTTTAGCTCTTATATACATAGACTTAGCCTGGATACATACTTTTTTAAATATTTTTGAATAATTTGTAACTTTTAACAAGAACGCCGGATCCTGATTCCATTGCCTCATATTATATAATTCGTATAAATTGTTTCTGCTTCGGTATATACCAATAGTTGCCCAGTCGCTAAAAGTTAACTTCGAGTTTTTATATATTTGTTTTACTTTAAAAATGTTATCAAACTCTGTTGAGAGTAAATTAAAAACTTTGCAATACGACTGATTCGGATTTAATCCCGTTATTTCTATGTTTGAAATTTTTTCCGTCACTTTACTATTAAAATGATTAATTTTACTTTCAGTCATTGGTCTAATTGTTATTTGTTTACGTTCTGCAACTATTTTATCTATTAACGAAAACTTTTGACCACAATGATCCGAGCTCAGATTGGTAATAATTTCTTTTTCTACAATATCAGAATGACAAAAAACATTATCTATACAAGTTGCGGACGTACTCGTTATACGAGTTGGTTCAGAGAAAATATGAAACAAATTAAATGATTTAAATAAGTTGAGAAGACGTAGGCTTAATGATGTCACCTGTAGTATATCTATATTAAAGTCTCCGCATACTATTAAAGATTTACTATTCGAACTCAAATTACTAAGAACATCCTCCATTTTCTCTTCAAATACTTCAAAACTACCTGAGGGGGGTCGATACACGCAAACTATAATATATCTATTGAATTCAATGCAGGACAATTCAATGGAGCGTTCGTCGGAGAGAGCCACTATGTCTGGTCGCGATTTGCAACGTATATCATTTCTCATTAGTATAAGCGAGCCGCCGCGGATGGCCTTCTCTCTAACGAACGAACTTGACAATTTATAATTTTCAATATTAACTATATTGTTATATCTCGAGATCCAGTGCTCAGTTATACACATTACATGTATATTGAATTTTTTTAGAAATAATTCTAGTTCCAGTTCTTTGCCTCCTAGGCCTTGTATATTCTGATGTATAATGTTAAATTTAAATGACCTAGGCGTTGTCTTATTGTCTAGTTTAAACTGGAACTTACATCATTATACTTCATAGAAGTATTATTTGTACAATTTATTTCCTTCGTTATACCATGTACAACGGGGTTTTGTATATTGTATGCTACTAAAGTAGCAATTTGTTTTTTAAAATATAAAGGTAGATACAATGTATCTTCTGTCAACTTACAGCTATTATAAATAAATTTATTTAAATCTAAATAAAATAATGCGTCGCTATGACGTTCTGTCGTATTATATAATGTCAAGTTCAGATTATATATATGTTTATTTTGTTTTTCTGTGAGGGAAGAAGAATATGGAAAAGAGCATACAATAAATTTACATTTAGTTTTATTATGTAAGTCAAGCAAGTTTTCTATACTCTTTATAATATTTTGTTTCCTTACTGACAAACTATGACCATGTAATAGTACAACAGTACAATGCTCATTTAAATTCACGAACATAATTTTCTTAATATTGAACTGTTAACTGGCTCCAGGCGAACATGCATTAAATACATTTGAGAAGTGGTGACTAAGTAGGGACCCAAAGCCTTGACCTAATTTATCAGATATTACAATAATATTATTTGATGAGGGGCGGGAATTGTCAATATGTAAATTATTTTTCTTATTTTTGTTGAATTTTATGCATGGCCGAGTCACCCACAACCTCAGAGTTGTTTAGCTTTTGCGAGGGAATTGATTCAGTGAGTCCTACAATTGAACAACCACAACTATGTTTATTTGTTAGTGACTCAAATCTTTCTACATTGTAGATACAAAGGTCAACCAAATCATTTGCAGCTAAAATGTGTTCTTTAATTTGATTTTGTGAGGATTCATATTTCTCATTTAGTGCTCTGAAGGAGCTATTTAAGGTATTTATTTCATTATGCAGTTAGAGTGTGTCTCGGTCATACATAAACCTGCTTTGAAATTATCTATTATTATAATATTTAAGTTTATTTATTAATTTTAATTTACTATTGTTTAATATTCTTATTTTCCTGGCTGGAAATTTTAATTTCAGAAGTTTATTAATTTTTTAATAAATTTATTTACTTTAATATATTTCCTAAATTTATTTTTTGATGAAAACTTAATATTTTGCTCAACATATCCTTTGTCAAATCAATCAAAACTGGCTTTAAGCAGGAATTCAAGAGTCGGTTACATTCCACCAGCTCATCATATAAACATGAGGTTTGAGGTATTTTATAAGCTTCCAACTTGTCAAGCAAAGTGAGACGATAATGATGCCAAGATGTGAGGAGGGACGAAGCTCATTATAAAGATGAGTTTTGTGTAGTTAGATGTGTGTGGGAATATCAAAAATTAAGAAACAAATATTCCCCGGGTTTTAGAAATTTTAAAAATTATTCCGTTAGCACACTGACTGACGATAGCTCACTACGGTTCCACTGTATAACGTTCGTACTCTTCTAGTTCGTTTGTTCGTCTTCTTATTTTATACACAAATGACACTTAATTAGTTTATTTTACAAAATATACAGTAAATTATATATTTTAATACTATTAATTACATATTTTATATTTTAAATTATGAAGATTTAACATGTTGCCTAGGCCAGTGTTGCCAGTCTTTAAACTATAACTTATAAGCGTGCCAAATTTCATACTCCTCCGTCCGCGTAATTTTTGTAAAAAGGTGATTAGGCCTGTGAATTCGCTACTACTACTACTACTTCGTTCTCCACTTTCTGCTGAATTCAGGAGGCATTGAATGTTGAGTGACGAATCTCAACGCCACGCTTTGCCTCGACACCGGAGCGAAAAAATAAAAATATAAATTTAGATACATATTTTATTTCCTCGAGTGGGGATCGAACCCACAACCAATTGTGTTCACATTCACAGTCTTATGCGGTGTGCCCCTGCGCCAAGACTGTCCTCAAGTAAGTTAAAAGTTTTATTTTAAAAAAGTTAACATAAATAATAATTATGAAAATAATTAAGAATGTACTTCGTAACATATAAAATGATAGGTGGAGCAAAAAACAGCGATTCGACAAAGTGGAGAAAATATAACAGATCAAGAAAAACGAATTTACTTTTTAGAAAGACTGGCAAAAAAGAGGTATAGTCATTTTTGTAAACTTATAAAAGAATATTTTTACAAAAGTAAGAAACAAGAAAATATTCTCACCTGACATTTTTACGTACAAGCTATTCTATATATTTATTATCTACTAGCGGCCCCCGTGGGGCTATATATGAATATTAATTTATCCTTGAAATATATGAATATTAGTTTAAGTGTATTGAAGAAAAAAACAACAAAGCGCGAGTCGGACTCGCCCACACTTCCTTACCAATTCAGTATTGTGATTGGGAAATATCTTATATACTTATACCTTATAAACTGATTCGATTTAATTTCTTTTTATTTTGTATGAAAGCTTGTAACTGATATCCCAAACACCTTTTGAATATATTATTCAATAAATAATGCCTTAGCTCGTGATGTGTCTAGTGGTTAGAACCGTTTATAGTTGTGATCGTGAAGAACCCAAAATCTTTTAGAGATTCAGAGGTAACAGTATTAAGAATTTTAGATTATGCCATTAGAAGGTATCGCTTTAAAATATTTGCCATCAG